>PVKH010036746.1:0-11546 GCA_004027955.1 Chaetophractus vellerosus | reverse complement strand
CTGCGTTGCGTCTCTCCACAAGGCCAGCTGTAGCCTATCCGGCGATCGGCTCACTCCAACATCAGAACTGCTTCTCAAATCTGCTTCTCCAAATCTCTTCTCTGCTTCTCTCCAATCTCTGCTTCTACTTGAGACCACCCCCACCGAGGGGTGGGGCTCAACGTCTCACTGACGTGGCAATTAACGCCCTACTCATAACATAATCATGCCCAGATGAACAGATGAGCTTACAAACATAATCTAATTTATATATTTGGAATTCATAATTAATTCAAACTCAAACCATTACAGGGGGGATATGTAACAACAACAACAAAAAAAAGAAAAGGCATTTGACAAAAATACAGCATCTTTTCTGGATAAATATTCTCTAAAAGATAGGAATAGAAGGAAGCTTTCTAAATATGGTAAAGTGCATTGTATTAGTTAGCCAAAGGGATGCTAATGCAAAATACCAGAAATCTGTTGGCTTTCATAAAGGGTACTTATTGGGGGTAGAAGCTTACAGTTACCAGGCCATAAAGCATAAGTTACTTCCCTCACCAAAGTTTATTGCTACATGTTCGGGCAAGATGGCTGCCAAGAGTTTAGGCTTCTTGGATGCCTCTCTTCCCGGGGTTTGGTTCTCTCTGGGCTCAGCTGCAGTGCTCCCTCCACAAGGCCAGCTGTAGATTGTCAGGTGAATGGCTCTCTCCTCAGTTGGTTATATATGTAATCAGCCATATATGTAATAAATTTCATGGACTGATATTTAAAGTCCATGAAATGCCTTGTATTACAATTAACCCAGTGCTTGCTTCACCAAACAACTGGGCATCATTACCTGGCCTAGCTGACACATTAGCGTAACTATCGCAGACATCGTGGCTGAATGGAAAATCTTTGGTTCACACTTTCTTTAAAATTTTGCTCCATTGTTGCCTTGCTTTGTCTATTGTTTTTGAGAAGGCTCATGGCATTCTAATGATCTAAGCCTTATAAGTTTTGGATCTTTTTTGTTGTTGTTGTTACGTATCTCGCCCCCCCCCCTTCTGCTTGTTCTTGCTGTGTTCACTTTTGTGTTCTTCTGTGTCTGCTTTGTCTCCCCCCATCGCGGGGATGCACTGAGTCAGCTCACCGGTGAGCGGCGGCCTTGCCCACTCGCGGGCAGCTCTGCTCTCCTTGCGGGTGACTTGCCCCATTTGCGGGCGACCTGCCCTGCCCCTGGCAGCTTTTTGCCTTCCCCACGGTGGCTCTGCCCCACCCACGGTGAATTGCCCTCTCAGGCGGTCTGCCCTGCTCGGAGAGGCCCCCGGGAACGGAACCCGGGGCCTCCCATGTGGTGTACCGGCGCCCTATCCACTGGGCTACAGCCGGCCCCCCTGGATCTTTTCTTTGAAGATCCTGATGGTCCTTATCTTTGAAGTCTAGGATCTAGTTGTTTTACTAGTTTATGACTTTGAATTGATCCTTTAGGGTTAGTTTTCACTGGTACCAATAAGACCTTTCAGTATGTATACTCATTTTTTAAATCCAGAAAAACTTATTTATAACAGTTCTGTTCCACTTTTTGTTTTTGTTTCTTGAGTCTCCAGTTATATATATGTTATTCTTTCTTTGGCTGTTTTCCAAAACACTTTCTCTCTGATCCATTTTACTTAATTTTTAATATCATTGTTTTCTTTTGGCTTTTTTCCAAAGCCCTTTATGTTTTCATTCAGTCTATTCATCCTTGAGCAACTTACCAGTTCTCATTTATGATGCGATTTTAACTTTTTCTTCTACTTCTTACAACTTAGTTCAATAATCTTATTTCATTTCTTACAATTGTTTCTATCCTGTATGTTCTTAGTTTTTGAACTTCTGATTCAAGGAATTCTCTAATATCCCCAAATCCTTGTTTGAGAATGTTTAATTCAGTTTACAGTGTTACATTACAATTTCCTTTTGTTTCTCCATTAGCCTTTGGTTAGTGGGGGGGAGATCACTAGTTGAATGTTTGGATTATTCTCATTTTTGGTTATATATTTGTAGCAGTTTTGCTGTTATTGTTGTTTAACATATGGATACTATGCTTCTCCATTTCTGTGGACAGAACCAGTAGTTTGATGTGCTTATAAGATTTCTAGTTCAATAGCACCTCTTCTATTGGTATAACGATGGGTAACTACTTCAACATGTGTTTCTTCCAATACTTTTATTCTTTTCTGTCTTAAATTTCCCTTTTTGTTTTATTACTTTGTCACTTTCCTAAGGATGGCTCTCCATTGCTTTAAACCACTTTTTTGCCTTGAGTGTTACCTTTCCAAGACTGTTTACTAATGTCCTACACATACTTTTAAGACTTCCCTGTACTGTGTTCTGGCTTAGTAGTGTGCTTTTTCTGTATTTTTCTATATGGTCTTTTCCTTTTTATCTGAAGTTCCTGTTAGAATGTTTTTCCCCCAGTGCTCTCTTCTCATTTCTGACTTTCATACAGTTTTTCACTGAACTGCCTATGCCGTTCCCAAATCCAAGAGCAGTGGAGAGCATAGGATATAGCATATTGGGATTTAGTGTTTATTTTTCCATTTACTGGTAATTTGAAGTTGAAGAGTCTATGGTGAGGGAATGGGATTTGTACAGTTTTATCCATTCTTGTTTTTTATCGTTTTTGGAGAAGTTGAGAATCAAGTTTACATAGCCACCCTTGCCTTAGCTATCCTTCCATTTTTTGAGATGTTGAATACTAAAGATGAGAAACTAATATGATGAACATCACTATCCAAAATGGTTGACCAGAGAACCAAGCTTGTGCGCAGAAAAAACTAAGTGCAAAGAAGAGATATTTTAGGGAGGTAAGCCTCAATGGAATTCAGCACTCTCATATTCTAGTAACTTTCCCATGACTTCCAGGATCTAGGAAGTAGAGTGAAGGAGTATTAAAGAATATAATGTTAAGTTTGACAAATAATAGCCTTAGATCATTATCATCATTATTAGATGTTTAAGGTGTCACCTACCTATGTCACTGTATCTGCATAATATGTATAATAAATGTAAATAAGGGACATATAAGATCTTCAGAATCATCTTTAGTTTCCACTGCACTCAAGGAATGCTATTTACCAACATGCTTCACAAGCAGATACCAACTGCCACATCTGACATGGATGACTTATTTTACTTTCATAGCCATTACATCATGTTATGTTACAATAGAATCAACTGAACCACCTCCTCAATGTGAAAAAAAATTGAACATCTGCTCATATCAGACACTGTTTAATGATGTGTGCCAAACTTAATGTAATTTTCACCTGAAACTTCATCACATATGCTTAAAGCACTATCTTATATCACCAGAATTCCTTAGTGTTCCAACATTGTTTTCATCAACACTGTAAAAATTCACTCATTAAATGTTATCATATGTTCTCCATCCTGTGATATATGTGGAAAAGTAAATTATAAACTTCGTTTATATTTTTATATGAATCTAGATACCAGGATATCATTTTCACATCATAACCACTACTATTCTTTGCTTCTTCCCTTCAGAAATTAAGTATTACTAAAGAAAGGGAAATGTTCTTTCTGTTGATGTTTTTATTTTTATGTCTTAAATACTTTGTAAAATAAAGTATTTTGGGATAGATAGATGGGAAACAATTTCATTGTCAAGAGTTTCCTAAAAGAGCAGAAAAAATGAGTCCATTTCATCTTTTTGCCAATATTTTCTAGCAAATCATAGAAACAGGAAAGCATATCTTACTTCCCCATTTATAACACTTGTTATGCTTGTAATTAATCACTGATTATTAGTCTTCCATGATAATTTTTTTCTCCATAAAAGAAAAGATTATCTTTTGGAGGGATACATTTTTTAAATTATCCTTTCAATTTGATGCTTATTGCTCTATTCAGATATCTTGCTGTTTGAGTCAATTCATATATTGGAGTCATTTTATGTATTTGAGTCACTTTATGCATTTTAGGAATTCATCCATTTTATTTAGATTTTCGAGTTTATTAGTAAAATGTTATACATGCTCTTTTCTTTTAAGCTTACTTATATCTGTAATACTACTACCTCCTTTTCAGTTTCTACAAAGGTTTTGGCACTTAACTGTATTTCTGATCAGGCCTGTCCAGAATTTTTCTATTTTCTAGTCAAAGAGAAAACTTTTTATACTTTGATAGTCTATATTTTGTTTTTTATTAATTCATGGTTTTGTCTTCATTTTTTTTTTTACCTTATTCCTAATGTTTTTTAAGTTCAGGTTTTCTGGTTGTCTAAAAAAGGCATTTTAAAGCATATATTTCCAGTTCCACCAGAATTCTTTCATTATAATTCATTTCTAAATAACTTATTTTAGTTTCAATCACTTTTTACTCTCGTTTTTCTGTGAATATGAGAGTTGCGTAGACTCTGTATAAACTTGTATATCAGATCAAATTTGTGGTTTATATCACTGTGTTCTTCCTCAATTTATCTATTTGATCTATTGATTTCTGAGTGAGATTTAAAAATGTCTTCCATTTTGATTATGAGTTTTCCCATTTTTCCTTCCATTTTTTAAAATCAGTTTTGGCTTTATACACCTTTCATATGTTTTCTCAGTGGATTATATCATGTCCCTCTTAATGATTTTTATCTTGAATTCCATTTTTGTCTAATATTTTGCTCTACCAGCTTTCTATTTGTATACAGGTATTTACACTTATTTTTTATCATTAACATTACTGTATAGTTAATGAACTTCTACATTATTTCTTTGATATAGGAATAAATGTTAGCCCATAGTTCCTTTCATTCCCTTCTCATAATTCCACATTAAGGTAATGCAGATTTTTCTTCTAATAACCAATTATTTAGACATAACTATAATATTTTCTTGGAATCTTGCTCATTGTAACTTTTTTTACACTTCATGGTTTCTTTCTTTGAGTAAATTTTTTCTGGAATATATACTGGTTTCTCTCTCACTGGGATTTGTAGGTGATGAACTTTTTATTCTTTGACTGAAACAAATTTTATTTTTGCCCTCACAGGTAAGTGAGCGGTTGGCCGAACACATGTTGCCATTGAGAAGGCTAATATCATTCCAATTCCTTTTCCTATAAAGGTATCTTTTTTGTCTCTTTCTTTTGAAGTGTCTGTTAATGCTTGGTTCTCTAAAAGATCTCCTAGTATGCCTAGGTGTGGCTCTCTTTTATCACTCATTCTGCCAGGCCTCCATGTGCCCATTCAACCTAGGATCTCTACTTCTAAGTCATCAGAAATTATTTTCTATTATTTCTTTGAGTATTGGCTTCCTTCCATTTTCTTTTTCAGGATTTCCTATTAGATAGATTTTGAAACTTCTCAATTTACCTTCTTGTTTCTCTTTACAGAACCAACTGGATACATATAATGTAAATATTAAGAGATTTATTACAGGAATTGCCTCACACTACCATAGGGATTGGTAAGTCCAAATTTCAAGAGCAGGCCTCAAGTTGGAAACTTCTATGAAAGTGAAGTTGAATTTCCCAGGAGAAACTGGCAGGCTGAACTAAAGGCAAAAGTTCTGACTTCTGAAATCTTCAATTCTAGCTTTAAGATCTCCAACTGTTTAGATGAAAAGACTACCTTCATTGCTGATGCAATCAACTGACTAGAGATGCAAATCCATCCATGAAATACCCTCACAAGTCAGTGCTTGCCTGACCAACTAGACACCACAATTTAGCCAAGTTGACACATGAAATTAACTGTCACACATTTCTACCACTCTTTTCACTCCTTGGTCTTTTTGTGCTAGTTCTGGGAAAATTCTTCTGCTCGATATTTCTGGTCATTATTTTGGTGCATAAAATTTTTTCCTTTTGCTATGCAGGTTTACAGCAGTTTATATTTTCATTAATTTGGATACTCATATTTCCTACTCCCAAGGTCTCTAAGGATTTCATTATAATGTATAAGTGACTGTTCTTGTCTTGTAAATACTGTATACTCTTATTCCACAGAAGAGGGTAAATTTACTTTTTTCTCTTTCATTGTACTTTTTAACTTTTTTTCTATTTTTTTTAATTAGATAAACTGTGAGCTTACAAAGCAATCATGCATAATGTGCAGAATTCCCATATATCGCCCCTCCACCAAAACCTTACATTATTATGGAACATTTGTTACAGATTATGAAAGAACGTGATCAGACTATTACTATTGTGGTCCATAGTGTACACTTAGTATATTTTTCCATATACCATTAATACTATGTATTAGTATTGTACACTCTCATAGTTGCACTGTTAATCACAGTCCATCTTCCACAACATGGTAAATAAACTTTTAAAATCCACTGTAATTTCAAGTCCTCTGTTGAGTCAGTGCTGTTGATTCTTCAATTATTTGGTGACCTGGGATTGCTGGCATGTCTTTGGGCTTGATTCACAGTTTGCCTATCTGTGAACATTATCTGTTTTTACCACAATCTTTCTCCAGTGATTGGGAGAAAGGTACGGAGTATGCAAGTGGCTAATCTTCTGGATGAAAGGGTCCCTCCTCTTCCTACTGTTGGTGGAGGCAGGTCCACCTGCTGATCCAAACACTAGTCTCCTGTTAACTGCCTTAGGGCCCCCTTCAGGACCTAATAACCCAAACTTCTGAATCTAAAGGATCTCCAAATTTGTTTCCACATATAGTAGATATCTCCTATACCTGTTGTGAACTTAGTTTACCCCATCAACTTAATTTCCTCTGCATTCTGTCTTTCAAGTATTCCTCAAGTTCTGTTGCATTGAAGGCTCCTTTCTGTTTCCTAGTGCTGTTTGTATTTATTCATTATCTTTGATATATGTGATGTATAACTTTTTTTAGGAATCAAATAAAATGGAAATAAAACACCCTTCCCAGAAAAACACATATGCATTGAAGCTTCAGAGTCCCCCAACTCCCAGCAAAACTCCTGGAGATAATGGTCCCAAGGTAGTAACACTGACTAACCCATCTCCATTCATTTTAGCATTTCCCAGAAATATTTTTTTAAAAACCTTCAGTTTTCCCCAGAATTTCCTCTCACCTTTCAGGATCCTTTCTAGATCTTCCATTCGTGACTCCTACCTCACCTGGTTATATTGTCCACTTACAGGGTTATGCTTCATGCTTAACAGAAATGTATCTTGTTTACTCTGCTTCTACAGCCATAAGACCATATGGGAGAAACAGATAAAAACCTTCTGAAGAAAGAGATAAGGAAGGCAAAGCAGACATGATATAACTGGACAACAGGCTGGGTGGGAGTGAATCCACAGGCCAACGGCCTCAGCTGCAAACAATCACAGGCAGTGATGAATGGTGTTAAAGGGTCATCATTACCCTCAAGGATGGGAACAGCATGAGATGATAATGAATATGTTTGGGGAGAATAATATAACCTCATCTGGTATGAATGGGTGGCATCAGCATTTAGGCTGCTGGATAGGAGAACATTTTGACATTATTTATAGCTACAATGCAGAACTATGATAGAGATCCATTGTAAACAATGCCTTCCAAGGCAGCTGCTTTCCATTAAAAACATATAACAGAGAAGAGTTTGCAAAGGGTGGTTTAGGATGGCTGTATTAAAGAGGGCTGTCATCTTTGCTAAATCTGGGACTCATTTGCGTTCCTATTTTTATTTCCATTTACATTTTTCATTTCTGAGCAAGCTAATTTTTTTAACTGGCAAGTTTTTTAAAAGTACGGTTCTATTTAGAGTTCTCATTACTTGAAATTGGGCCAAACTACACATTTTTTCCAAATATGAGGAAACTTTGTATAAAGTGTTCTCCCAAATCCCCACAAATAAAATATTTTTCTTTGTAAAGAGCTTAAATATCTAAGTCTATTAGGGAATTGTCATTCCCAGAGGAGAAGTCTTACTTTATGTGAAAATAGGTTAAAAGGTCATTAACAGTTTTTTTAAAAATCTGATAATAAGGAAAAAGAAGCTATTACTGTCCTGAGGGTAAAATACATTAATCATGAAACATGACCTACATAGGTCCCCACGTGCCTCCTGCCAATCTTTAGTTGCAAAACCACAGGATATTGACATCAGAGGAAATTAGAGCCCCTAAACTGAATAATATTGAAAAGTTCTGGTAGAGAAAGAAGTTTGGGACCACAATTCTACTTCAAAAGTTTTTTGCAAGATTGACTTTAGAAGCCTAAGAAACAGAAATTTTATAACAAAATATGTAGAAATATCTTCTAAATTCTCCTCCACCCACATTTTCAAACTTTCTGGTGTTCCCTCCTTTCTGCTTGGGACAAGCCAGTCCTAAAGTCAGGTCTCCATGAGGGCTCACACCAGTCTGAGGAAATTGTCTCCTTGTTATTCAGTCAATATGTTTCCATGAAGCCACCGCCTTTGCTGAGTTCCCCAGCACTCGGCTGAATAACTTGTCCTTTTACAACTGTTCCATTGGCAGATTTTGTTTTCCCCTAGTCTGCCTTTCTTACTCTGTCCCCATTACCACTATAACCTGCTTCAGTCCTCCTTGTCACAGCAAGTCACTGGGTGATAGGATCACTCCAGGACCATTTCTGCAGTGTCCAAATCCACTATATTTCTTGATCTACTCCCATCCCAGTTTTCACCCTTACCTCAAAACACCAAAGGCCTAGATTTCAATCACCCGCCATCTTAGCAAAGCTGAGCCAAACAGCTCGTTTCTGCTTACCTCTCAGACCTGGGCAGCTCAAGAGGCAGTCAAACATGGATTCAAGTTGGAGTGTTAGAAGAGCAAAACTGTTGGTTTGGGAGCAGATGTGGCTCAAGCTATTGAGTGCCTACTTCCCACATGGGAGGTCCCAGGTTCAACCCCTGCCCCTTGGCCCCCAGTACCTCAAAAAAAAAAAAGTATTAGGCTTCTTACAGCCAATGCTGGGCTCTGCCAATTACTGACTGACTTATACAAGTCACTCATTGTAATGGTTTGACAGTTTTATGTAATTATGAATTCCAAAAATATAAATTGGATCATGCTTGTAAACTGATCTGTTCATCTGGGCATGATTGGTTTATGATAAGGGCATTAACCGGGCCACTTCAGGAGGGCATTGGGCCCCACCCCTCAGTGGGTGTGGTCTCAAGTATAAAGGCTGGGCAGAGATTGGGAGAAGCAGATTTGAGAAGCAGTTCTGGTGTTGGAGTGAGCCGTTCGCCCGATAGTCTACAGCTGGCCTTGTGGAGTGATGCAAAGCATAGAGAACCTCATGGTCTAAAGCTGAACTTGTGGAGGAAACAGAAGCTAAGCCCGGAGAGAAACGCAGCCCCAGAAACAGAGGAACCCAGAAGCCTGAACCCTGGAGACGTCGGCAGCTGTCTTGCTCCAACACGTGGACTTTGGTGAGGGAAGAACCTTATGCTTTGTGGCCTGGTAACTGTAAGCTTCTACCCTAAATAAATACCCTTTATAAAGATCGACCAATTTTGGTATATTTCAAAAGGCACCCCTGTGGCTGACTAAAACACCCATCCTCCCTAAGCCTCGGTTTATTTGCCTGTGAAATGGAGATAATGTTCCCCACTTTACAGGGTTATTGTAAAATAAATGAGTTCATCCACATGGTATTGTTATAAATTCTCAACAAATGTCAGCTTATTACTGCCCTAAGAGATTTTCCTTTGTACTTAGTGAAATCTAAGCACACTAGAAAAAGAAGAGAGACTTTTGAGCTCATGAAATAAGCCCTGACAAAACCAATTGAAGAACTAATTTCTTTAACTCTTCACACAGGGCTTTCAGCAGTAATTTGGCCTCCTCTCCTCTCATATGACACTTGCTGTGAAAAGTACAGTCATTTCCTTGCTCTTCACTGAGGCTTTTGATTTTCCTTGTTGAGTCCATTGGTAATTACAGCCATTAGTAATACTCATATGCTGTTAAATACTGTGAAGTCCAAGTGTCTCTTGGGACTCATCACATAGCAACAGGTCTTGATGATATTTCTAAGCATTATACTCAGGACACTCTCTAAAGAGTTCTCAACAGGAGAAAGCAGTGATGCTGCTTGGGTAATCACCACTATCTGAGAGCCTTCCGGAACCACACAAGCTGCAAAGGATATATTATCATTCCTCTTGCATTAAAGAAAGATTTGTCTTTGAGACACCATGTACTAACTGATAATTCCCTCAAAATCTTAAAATCATCACCACTATTTTTGTTCTGCATGTAACTGTTTCTAATTATGACTGAAAATGGGAGTTTGAGATAAAAGAAAATCATTTAAATTCAATGCTAATGTTCAAATTCCCCTTTCCATTAAGACGAGGCCTGGCTGGTCCAGAGATCTGGCCAATCATCCAGCAGGGGGGTTCTTTGGGCTTGGGAGGGGCAAGGGCTTCTGCCTAAGGCAGGAAAATAGAATGAGAACAAGAAACAGAGGCAGTCAGGAAATGAAAAGGTTCAAATGCAGTAGGATTAAGATAAAATTCTAAATCCAGGGGGTTAGAGATGGGATTGTGGTTGGGGCTGTGGTGCCAAGAGTTCAACTTCAGTGAAGATAGACTTGGAGCAACAAGAGTGCAGGAGCAAGTGGGCAACCTTAGTGAAAACAATTCCAATAAAGTGTTTTGGGTTTCGTGTGTGTATGTTTCAGGTGGGGAGAGGATTGGTAATGAAGGACATGACTGGTAGAAGCAGCAAGAGGGCTGAGAGATGACCAGCCAAAGCAGCAAGTATACGCAACTTTGTAAAACACTTGGCTGTGGAGGAGAGACGATAAGGTGATAAGGTAGTGATTAAAGACAGCTACAAGGCTTGTAAGGAGAGGTTTATTTTAAAGATGAGACACATGAGCATATTAACAGCAAGATACAGGAGGGAATAGGCACAGCTAGATGCAGAGTGGTCCCTAGATGGGGAATTCTTTTACTTCTTTGGCCCTACTCTTGTGGAGGGCCCAAAGGCCAAAAGCAGAACCAGATAGGCTGGAGCCAGAGAGAACTTCAGGACCTTAAGAGGAGGAGGCCAAACAACCACATCTTCCCACCTCTTGCCTTAAACACATTTTAAATGCGGTACCCAAATCATGAAAATCCCAGAGGAACTAGGATGCCTATATCTGTGGTTTTGTCCCCTCAATGGCTACAGGGACCAGCCACACTTGAGAACTGCTGCTTGCAACTTCTGACCATTTTACCTACCCACTTAGCCATCCTCTAAAGCAGGGGCTCTTGTCGTTTTTTGTTCCATGTACCCCCTTTTCCAGTCAGGCGAAAACCACGGACCCCTTCTCAGAATGTAGCGGCAGATAGTTTTATGACACTTAACATCAGTATATCTTTAATTTTAGGATTATTCAAAATTATGTTTTACAACTTTTCCACAATTTCAATACCTGATAACCTAGCATCTTTCAACATGTTCAAAAGGTCATTTTTGGCAAACATTGAAAAAATTCTAGTTTTCCCACAGCGTCGTAAAACCATCTCCTCAATCCTTACCAACCTTTCTACAGGCAGTTATCTACTGCACTCAGAACATGCTACATCAAAATAAAAGTCATACTAAATCCACACTATACTGTGTATAATTTAATAAATATA
>PVKH010036745.1:0-11549 GCA_004027955.1 Chaetophractus vellerosus | reverse complement strand
ATTTTCAGATTGATCCTGTTTTACTGCTTATGTTACAACATAACAGTTCTCCAGTGATCAGAATGTAGATGAACAAATAGATAATTCAAAGATAGTGTTATACTGATAAAGGTTTAATGACCTGCTGGGGGGAGAGGAGGAGAAAAGTACTTATTTGTAGGGCTTGCCACTTTCAATGGTATAAACACTCCCACCAGGGCTGATTTCCTGCTACCAACTTGCCTTTGCTGAATGCAAAGTAGAGAAGAGATATGCAGATAAGAGATATGGTCCTAGCCAGCTCCAGCATCCCACTGTGGCACCAATATGTCACAGAGGACTTCCCTAGGGACAAAATCTGGAATTTGCCTAATGGCCAAACTAATGTAAAGCAATTCAAGAAACACCCTGAAGAATAGAAAGGTAGAAGAGCAGGATCTTAACAGAAAAATTAACAGTACTTCCAGTTGAGCTGAGAATACATGTTTACAGCGTTTTCAGCATTTCAGAGGCTAAGTCTTTACCCTCTGGAAGGAAGGTCTATCTCTAGTAAAACACAATGTCTTGAATACTCTAAATTGGTGGAGATGGGCTATTGTCAAAATAAAATGGAGATGTACTTGTTAAAAGGAAGTCAACACGCACCATTAAAAGAACTAAGTTTTCTCTGATAGTTGGTAACATAAGGAGGAGATAGCTCAGAGGTAAACTTTCTTGGCTCCCAGAAATATCGTGGAACAAGCAAGCAGTGCACCACTGTGCGTGATTCCATCTGTGAGGAGAGACTACAAACAGGTGGCAAAAGTTTCTTTGCATTACTTGACAGTTTTAGGCCCTCCTGCCCCAACGCCCACCACCAGATTGTTGGAAGGACTCAGATTTTGTATCTACCTGCCCAACAGGGCCCTGCCTGCTCAACAGGTATGTGAATCAAATATAAAGCTACCCCTAACAAGTTTTTAAATGTTTCCTGAGAGATGGTGGACAATTTTCCAGGCACTTCCCTCAGCCCATTCAGGTTTGAGGCTTATCTGAGCTTCGTCCTGAAGGCAGATTAAGAAATGCTTTGTGAAAAGATTAAAATAATAATGAGTATGCGGGAAGTTCTGCGATTAAATCAGAATTTTTGTTTTGTGCCTCAATACCTTCAGTTCAGCACCCAGCTACACAGTCATTAAATGATGGTATTCAATATGCAAATATTGCTTTTAAACCCTAGATCCTATGATGAACTAACCTAAGAAGTTTTTTTTTTAAAACATAAAACTGGATGAAAATCTGAAAAATGTGATTTTTCCAAGAGTCTTAAGAATATTACTGTGTCAGCTTCTTTGTTGATGACTTAACATCAGATAAGATTTCTAAAATTTTCATTTGGGAGCTCACTACTAGTAAATATTGCTACATGTATAGCTTTAAAAACACTTCCATTATTTCCACAGACACATAAAAATAAATTTTGCTGTTCTCACTGTTTAATAATAGATTTTTAATTACTGCTTATTTTTTCCTTGGGATTTGGGGGATTTGTTTCATTTTCTGTCCACCTTATGAAGAAGTAATATACTCCAGAACATTTTGTTTATTCAAGGATTTACAAGCACATTCAAGAACATGTTTCTTATGTCAGTTCCAGGGACTCTTCAGCTATCAAGGCTTTAAGGTCTGTTCAACACAAATGGTAATTCAAAAGAGAGCTGCTTTAGTAAGTTTTCTCAGAGACCTTACACAATAAATTCTCAGATGATTTTCTTAACATGTCTTTACGCCCTCAACTGAAGTGGTTTCAAAAAATGTATTTTTTCATAAGTTTGAGCTGATACTTAGAAGTTTGGGGGGGGGGAGTTATTTGCCATAATCTTTTGGAGTAAAATATACTTACAAGTGTCACTTAAGCTAATCAATCAAAAAGTAGACCCAGAGCAAATATACCAACTTTATGGAGGGGAAAAAAAAAAAATGTGTGCTCTTTTTTATGGTCTGTTTTTCCTTCACTCCATTATTTATCTACAATGGGAAACTTTTGGTTAATATCATACCTGCTCTTGAATCTCAGAGAGCGTTAGGTTTTTTGTCAGAATTGGCCCAGGTTCATCAAATTCATGGAGAAGCTCTTCTGTCCCTAAGGACTAGACTTGGCCTGAAATTTCAATCAAGATGTATTTATTCCTGGGTGGCCTTGAAGTCATTTTGGTCTTTGCAGTCCACATTAAAAGAAATTCCACTCTTTCTTTCTACCCTTCTGTATTGTTCCGCTTGCTGCAAAGAGAATGTATTTCTTTGGTGTATGAAAAAATTATATGCAATGTTCCTACATATGCTAGTACTTTAACCTCTATCAGCTATTGCCTTAATGGAGATGAATTGACAGCTGGTTGGGAACCTTCTAAGTACCTTTCAAGGCATACATAAGATGGAAATAAAGGAGGAAGAGTGTAGAAGGAAAGGTGAACAGCAAAGAGTTATTTTCCCCTCATTCAAAATACTGCCTCAAGGACAAATGTTTAAGAATGGCAGATTGCATGGAGGCATTTTCCCATGCTGCCTTCAGGAATCCAACCAAAACAACAATAAAGACATGAAAAAGAGAGAGAGAGAGATAAAAGTCATAATCCCACAAGGATGAAGAGAGCAGTAGAAGATACAAGAGCAGACAGGTAAATGAAATTTTAGAAGCCAGAAAACAGAAGAATGAGAACGGATTTATCTGGCCAGAGCAAACAGAAAACTCCCTGTCTACCCTGAAATAAATCTGCTGGCTACACAGAAAAACAAAAAGACTGAATTGAATGTGGTAGGGGCTGAAAACTGGAGGAAGAACTGAGCTTCCCTAGAAGAAGCTGTCCAAAACTCAGATCCTCTCTCCAGACAATGCCCCAGTTGGAGCAAACCCTTGAGAGAAGGAGTGAATGTTGGATTGAGAAAAGTGGGGGCTGTATTCTTACCAAACTCTGCCCCGGCTCCAGACAAGAAGGAAGGAGGGAGAGCAAGAAGAGTAATTCCACTCCCTTTTACATCACCCCATGTTGTACTAATGAAGTAATGAGGCCAGTTCTTGGATTTAAACAGGCAGCTCTCTCTCGGGAAGCTGCGTCACATAACTCAAATAAGCATATAATTAAAAACTCATTTCTATGTAGCTTTGAACTGTATTATGAGGTTTTCAGCTTTATAATTTCTTACACATTTTCCTAATTACATTTCGCTTTGAGCAATACTAAAATTAGGTTTGAGTCCCTGTTCACTCACTGACAGAGAGTGGGGAGTCTGAAAATGGAGTGGGTGCTTCAAAGGAGAGTATCCACAAAAGTAGATGCCTGGTATCTTAGTTTCCTAGGACTGTCGTAGCAAAGTACCACAAAGTGGATGGCTTAACACAAGTGAAATGTGTTGTCTCCCAGCTCTGGGGCTAGACATCCGCAATCGGGTGTTGGCAGGTGTTGCTCCATCTGAAGTCTGCAGGGAGGAATCTGTGCCATGCCCCTCTCCTCCCTCCTGGCAGTCTTGGCATTCCTTGGCTTGTAGCAGCTTCACTCCAAGCTCTGCTTCCATCTCCACAGTGCCTTCTTTCTTGTCTCCATCTTCACATGGCATTCTCCCCTCCTGTGCCTGTCAGTGCCTCTGTCCAAGTTTCCTCTTCTTATAAAAAGAAACCAGCCATATTGGATTGAGGGATCACCCTACTCCAGTATGACCTCATTTTAACTTGCCTAATTCCATTTGCAATGACCCTATTTCCAAATAAGGTCATATTCACAGGTATTGGGGTGTGAAGGTGGAGGACACAATTAAACCCTTAACACCAGGTAATTCTGATAAACATACCTGCATAAAATGCCAATTAGGTTAAACCTATACTGTACTTCTAATACTAGCAAATTGAATCCCAGCCATTTTAAGAGTCAATGACAACCAGTAATGATTCAAGAGTCAAGATTTTCAATCAGGGTATATTTATTGCAGCTGCATTTACTGAACAAAAGGTGCACGGTTTGAATGACATTAGTCATTTAAAAAAATGCAAAGAATGATGTCATAGAAATCAGGTTCATCTCCTAGATTATATGCCAAAAATCAAAGGGGCAGTCAGCAATATGTACTAAATGCTTTTCTTTTTTTTTTTTTTTTGGTCAAAAAATCAGAATCTAATAATCTTAGTAGTAGAAATAAGAGAAAAATTAGGGTGCTATATTTATGCCAATTATGTCTATCATTTCCATCCTGCTCCCTCCTTAATTTTCCCAAGGAAACTGCAAGGAAAGGAAAACAAAGTAAGATGTCATTGATGGTTGGGCTTGTGTCAGAAGCTCCAGTGAAGAAAATGCTAGTAAACTGGGCTGATCACATTTCATAAGCCCCAGACCTCAATTTTACCACTAGCCACATAAGAGAAAAGGAGACCTAAAAGACCGGAACACCAGAGTTCCACAGTTATGGCTAGTGAAAAAAAGATCCAATGACCTTCCCAATGTATCTCAAGGGATAAAGAAAAGGAACAGAGCAAGGTGAAGGTGCTTGTTCTATTTGGCTGAATCTGTTTCAGTGTACCTCTCTGATTCTGGAGTGGGAACCATGTACATCAGTGTACACTCCAATCACACGACAGCCTGCTCACGTGCACAAGTGCCCCAATTAAGGCCAACGAATCTGATCTCTTAGATAAATAGTTGTATTAGTCAGGATTCTCTAGGGAAACAGAACTGATAAGAGATATCTGTGAATAGTGGGAGACTATAAAATTCTCTCATGCAATTGTGAGGATGCACAAATCCAAATTCCGCAGGCAGGCTGCAAAATAGGGGCTCCAATGAAAGTCCTTGATGAGCTCCCAGGAGACTTTGGTTCTCCAAAATAGAGCTGGAAATTTTCCCTGGATGCTGAAATCACTTTCCGTTTTAAGGCCTTCAGCTGATAGGATAAGAAGTCATCATTCATTGCTGATGCAATCTTCTGATTAATTGTAGATGTAATCAGCCATCTATGCAGTCAACTCACTGAGATTAAAGTTCATAAATGTCCTTGTATTACTGTTAGCCCAGTGCTTGCTTGACCAAACAACTGGGCACCATTACTTGGCTGAGTCGACATATTAGGCTACTCATCACAATAGTCCATCTTCCTTGATTGGGAAAGAAGGAGAGATTCTTTGAAAGCTTCCTCTCTATACCATCCACACCACCAAATCTCCTTACCTTCTTACCCTGGGAGGGCATTCAGCAGAAAACCATGCATGCTTTTGAGATGGAAAGGAATTTGGTCTCCACTAATGGAAACTCTTCATTTTACTAATGAGGATACTAAGATCAAAGAGATCAAGTGACCCCCTGAACTTTATATGACTATTTTATGCCAGTATAAACTTTCCTTATTAACAATTAGGTAGTGATCATTATTGCACTTTGTATCACAATTAGAAAAAATTCCTAAATTGTCCTCTCTTGCAATGGGTATTGATAAAATCTTGGACTGTCATTATAGTAAATGAAACTGTTTTCAATATTCCATATTTTAATATTATGGATTCTATTTTTACAGAAGAAATTAATCACAGTCAATATTTCCATACCTGGGATTGAAGCATAGAGTTTTTTTAAAAATATAAATAAAAAATTTTCCTTAATTAAACCACCCTGGAAGGAAAATTAATAAGTCAGCTAATTTTCCTTTTTATGGCCATTAGATAGCATTGTGTTTTTTGATTTGTCACCATATATTGCTAATATACTTTAGATTTGGTCATTTTTTTCAGTTTTGGAAAAATGTTTTATACAGCTATTTTTATATCTTTGTAACCACTTTCCAAACAGTAATTCTTTGCTTTGAAAGTTTTACATGTTGGAGGACATATATAATTTCATAATCACTTCATATGCTTAAGAAAATCAAATAAAGGAATATGGAGCTGCAGTGATAGAAAAACTGAAAATGCTTCTTTTGATGAATGGCGACGCTTGTTTTTATTTTGCTTGTAATACCCAGGTTCTGTAACATTTATTACACTAAGTTTAACTTTGAGTTTTAAAAAACCAAAAGTACAGTTGAAAATATTTTTATACTAGTTCCTGAATTCAATATGAAGAGTGGCATGCCAGTTACTATTCAGTTTTAAAATTTTCCGTATTTATCTAACTTTCACAGTCAAGGAATAAGAATTGAAGGGATAGAAGAGTTTTTTCAATGGTAGAAATAACTTAGGTATGTATATTACATCTTCCACATATATTATTTCATTTTATTCCAGCAGAAAAGGTGTTGATGCTCTTCCATTGTACTGTCAAAGAAATGCAAGCTCAGTAGTGGAGTGGTAGTTAAAAGGACCCCTGGCAAGTAGCATTAGTCAGAAATAGACTCTTGTTCCTTCGACATCTTCTCTACTGCTTTTCCCATCATTCCATACTGACATAGTTTACTCTGCTTTATTCTAATAAAAAAAACTTACCTGAAAACTATTTTCTCAAACGTGGTCAAATATCAACACCCAACTTACTGTTTATAATCCTGGGATTTAGTTTTTAATTAGGCACACTACTCCTCTGGCAAATCCCTCATTCCCCATGGGTTACAAGAATACAGTAATTATTTTTTTTCAGTGTAAGTTCTCAGGGTTAGAGGAAAGAGGTGTTTCTTCGTCTGAGACGGGATGGAAAAAGAAAGGCTATTGAAAATAGTCTGTTATTTACTATGTTCCCATCTTCGATAGCCCTGGAGGTCACATACCTGTGAATGCTCTAAAGTGCCAGTATTGTGAGTCCATCTCTGCTCTCCTATAAACTCCATAATCATCCAGTTGTGCCCAAGAGATTCTCAGTGTCCCTTATGAAACCTGCTGGCTTCTTCATGAAGTTGACCACTGCTGCTTTGGCATAAGATTGACACTCTGCCAGATCCAGACTTCCTAAACTTGTGCCACCACCACTGTAACCAAGCATTGACCATGTCTGACCAGGTCCTAAATCACAAAGCCAAGAATGGATCTTTTAATGATTTACTGAGGATTCAGTGATAATCGGGAAATTATAGCAAAAAGAATAATTCTCAACCTCTGCTGTATTTAAATGGTCTCACTGCTTCCAGTTTCAGATCCCTTCTCAGGGACCATTAAAGATTACTACTTGCTAGTTATTCACATGGTAGTGCCAATTCACATCTAGGCAGAGTGACCTAATATAGCACCTCTGGGTATAGTCCAAGTATATAGTATATATCATATCCCAAGACTTCAACAGAAAGAAAAGTCTCTCTATTAGTCAACCAAAGGGGCACTGATGCAAAATACTAGATATTGGTTGGTTTTTATAAAGGGTATGTATTTGGGGCAGAAGCTTATGGTCAAAGGGACTTAAGGAGTCCAACTCAAGGTACCATAAGAGGTACTTTCTCACCCAGAGTCTATTGCCATGTGTTGACACAAGATGGCGGGTGATGTCTGTGAGGGTTCAGCCTTCCTCCTTCTCCCAAGTCTCCATGGTCCCAGCTTCTTCCAATCTCAGCCACAGGCTGGGACAAGTCTCGTCTCTCCTGGGGCTCATTTCTCTCTGTGCTCAGCTGCTCTACTCTCTCCACAAGGCCAGCTGTAAACTATCAGGAAAACAGCTCGGTTCTCTTCCCAGGGTCTCTGTCATGTCTAACAGAGCCTTCTCTCTTTCCTCACGTATCTGCTTCTCTGTGTGCTTACTTCCCGGGCTCCAGGATCAAAACTCTAACTTTCTCCTCCGCCATGTCATTTTCTCTGTGAGAAAGGGGGTGGGGACTCAACGTCCTACTGACATGGACCAATCAAAGCCTTAATCATTATTTAATCAAGTAAAAGTGAAACCTCTGAATCCGATACAATCTAATACACCCAGAGGAAAAGACCAGTTTACAAACATAAACCAAAATCTTTTTGGAACTCATAAACAATATCAAACTGCTACACTTCCCTTCACCTTACTGTAAGCTTTGCCTCTTGTCACAGGATCTCCATTTTTCCTACTTGATTGCTTGAGAGAATAGCTTCTCCATTAAGGAGAGACCCAGTCTCACAAAGATGTGGATATTTCCTCTAGCTCCACCTGAACAATAATATCTGAAAATGTTAGCCCTTCATGAAATCATTTCTAGGTCATTCAATCTTAGACAATACCACTGCTAAGAAATCAAGAATCAAGTTCTTGCATGAAAAAAAAGACCTTCCTTTTTTGATTTTTTCCAGTAGAAGTTTAAAATTGTGTTTGTCTCTTTTCTGAAGTCCTCTTTATATGAACTCCTCATTCCAGAAAACAGCTGCTCAAGTAAGAATATACACAATCTCAAAAAAAAATTACAGTATACAAGCTGATTACATTATAAATATATTCACAAAACAGAAACACATCTCTCAAAGAAGCAACAAAATCTGTAGATACATTGCTTTGCCAAAAACTTATGCACAACAGTTAAAATTACCAGACACTACATAGCTTCTCAGTTTGTCACATCTGCAGGCATGTTTTTATACTAAGGAAAACAGCAAGATAGAAAGAGATGCTAAAGTACAAAATGGAGTATATGCAGAATAAATTCTTTTAGAAAGATGATAATTAAGAGATCAAAGGAGATGGAAGTCAGAGTATAAGTTGATGGACTAACCTTGGAAATGTGGGGGAGTTTATCTTGGTTTAAAGTTTGAGGTCTGAGAAAAGATTATAAACTAAAAATAAAAACTCAAACAGGACACATAGGATAAAACGTATTTATTTAAATTATACAATTACCTCTCTGAATAATTAATAAATAAGCCCTCTTACCTTCTTAAGTTCGAATTAACTTTATAAAAGAGAAGCATTATTGCATCCCTGCTTACCTCTCACATTGGAAATAGAAATAGAAAAAGAGTGATCATGGAAAAATGGAAAATGGCAAATATGCATTAAAAGGTATAATGGGGGCTGGCTATAGCCCAGTGGATAGGGCACCAGTTCACCACATGGGAGGCCCCGGGTTCGGTTCCCGGGGGCCTCTCTGGGCAGGCAGACCACCTTGAGAAGGGCAAGCTGCCATGGGTGGGGCAAAGCCACCGTGGGCAGGGCAAAAAAAAAAAGCCACCACGGGCAGGGCAAAGCCACCACCGGCAGGGCAAGTCGCCTGTGAACAGAGCAGATCCACCCGTGAATGGAAGCGGAGCCGCCCGTGAACAGAAACAGACCTGCCCGCTAACGGAGCAGAGCCGCCTGCGCGGTGAACTGACTTGATGCGTTGCCGCAATGGGGGGAGACAGAGCAGACACAGAAGAACGCAGAGAAATGAACACAGCAAGAGCAAGCAGAAAGGGGGGAATATGTAACAACAACAACAAAAAAAGGTATAATACCTTGTTCATAATCAATGAAGAACATATAGTTGCAGAATTGAATGTTTGCTTGATACCTAAGGAGCAGAGGCTTTGATTTTAGTGTAATGAAGGCAAGATTTCTTTCTCAACAGCTTGAGTGTTGAAGATAGGTTAATCATTAGGCCTATGATATGGAACATGGGTTATATCAGATGTTATGAAGGAGGAGCTATAAGTGCACTAAAGCAGAGTATCACCATGTTCATAGAGTTGTAAAGGCTGCCACATCTCAGAATTTGCAAAATATATTATGGTGGAAAGTGAATGCATTTTGAAGTCCTCTGGTCTTGATTAATATTCTGGATCCATTATTTATTTGCTATAAATTAGGCAGGTCTATAACCCCTTTAAATCTTTATTTCTTCATCTGAAACAAGATGATAATAAAAGAAATACCTCACAAGGTTGCTCTCCTTTCTTTCCTCCTAGTGAAGCAGCACTGGTATGAGCTGTTTGTAAAAAACATAAGCCCAAGGAAAACTCCCCTGGAAATCATGATGAAAATGCCCAGAAGATCTAGGCAGGATGTTGTAAGCTTGCTTATGTGGCAGGAAGCACATAGATTACCCCTGGATCAAAAACAAGTCCGAAATCTGGATAACACAACAGAATCTCCGAGCTGAATGCCTGATGGCTCAGTTCTGGGCCTTCTTCTCTGTTTCACTTCTCTTTGGATGTTTTCATCCAGGTCCTTGACCATCAATATCTTCATCCATGTACTGATGATTCCCAAATTTATGTCTCTAGCGTTGATCCTGAGATATCTCCCAGTTGACTTGGTGTTACAGTTTGATGTAATTATGAATTCCAAAAATTGATATTGAATCATGCTTGTAAACAGATCTGTTCATCTGGGCATGATTGGGTTATGATTAGGGCGTTGACCGGGCCATATCAGTAGGGTGTTGAGCCCTGCCCCTCAGTGGGTGTGGTCTCAAGTATAAAAGGCAAGGCAAAAGACAGAGGGAGCAGATTTGAGAAGCAGAATTTTGAGAAGCAGTTCTGATATTGGAGAGGACGCCCCAGGAGAAGAGAAATGAACCGTTCGCCTGATAGTCTGCAGCTGACCTTGTGGAGGAAGCACTAAGCCCGGAGAGAAATGCAGCCCCGGGAAAAGAGGAACCAAAAAGCCTGAACCCTGGCAAACATTGGCAGCTTTCTTGCTCCAACACGTGGCAATGGATTTTGGTAAGGGAAGAAACTTATGCTTTGTGGACTGGTAACTCTAAGCTTCTACCCCAAATAAATACCCTTTATAAAGACCAACCAATTATTGGTATATTTGCAAAGGCACCCGTTTGGCTGATTAATACACTTGGCATCCCCATTTTGCTATCTACTGAGCATCTCAGCATGTGCAAAATATATCAAGTGTCCCAACACCCATCCCCCCACTCCAAACCTTTCCATCCTCTTTCTCTCAACAATAGTGCTAACATTTGCCCCATTACAAAATTTAAAAATCTGAAAGTCATATGTTATTCTTCCCCTACTCTCATCTCTCATATGTATTCTATCAAGAACTCTTTATTATCTTTCTGCCTCCATAATGGGAGCTGAATCATCCATTTCTCTCATCTATTCTGCTCTCACACCAGCCCCAATCCCCATAAAATACAAAAATAGTCTCCCAAATTATCTCTTGCTTATGTTGTTAATTCTGTATAATTCATTTTCCAACAGAATTCAGTAATTTTAAATATATATATATATCATATCATGGGTTTTCTCTTCTTGACACCCTTCAAAATCTTCCTGACATATTTAGAATGACATATTTAGAACTCCAACCATGTTAGCCCTGGTTGACCAAGACTAATAAAGTTTGAGTCCAAAACCATCTAACATCACTACCCCCTGCTTATCTTGGCCCAATCATGATTGATGTCAATGATTGCAGAGACTCTCTGGTTCAAATTCTACAGTTCAAATATAAGATATTCACAGGGGTAGAGGAAGACAAATGATGGAGGAAGAGGACAGAAGAAAAGTGGAATAGCTCCTGACTACTCATTGCTACAGAGCAGATGTGGAGTCAATTCACCCTTTTTAAAAAAATTTTTAATGGCTGCTGATTAGCTTTTTTTAAAAAAATTTTAATTGATTTTTTTTAGGATACATCAATTACATAATAATTACACAAAAATTTTAGGGGTACCCATATGTCCCACCTACCACACCTCCCACAACCTCCCACATATATATCCTTCATCAGTGT
>PVKH010036744.1:0-11547 GCA_004027955.1 Chaetophractus vellerosus | reverse complement strand
CGGCTAGATAGCTCAGTGGATAAAGAGCGCGCTGGGATACCACATGGGAGGCCCCGGGTTCGGTTCCCGGGGACCTCTCCTAGCGGGCAGACCGCCTTGAGAATGGCAAGCCGCCATGGGCGGGCCGGAGCCGCCGTGGGCAGGGCAAAAAGCTGCCACGGACAGGGCAAAAGCCGCCACGGGCAGGGCAGGTCGCCCGCGAATGGAACGCAGCCAGCCACCCCGAACTGAAGCAAGAGCCGGCCGTGAAGCAGAAGCCACCCACAAGCGGGGAAAGCCACGCCTGCGCAGTGACCAAGTCTCGGCGCGTCGCCGCAACGGCGGGGGGAAGGGGAGATATGTAATAAAATAAATAAATCTTTAAAAAAAAAAAAAACAAATGTAATACAGGAACATTTTGGGGACTTGGGAATTGTCCTGAATGATACTGCAACAACAGATACAGGCCATTATAAATCTTGCCATAACCTACAGAATTGGATGGGAGAGAGTGTAAACTACAATGTAAACTATAATCCACTCTTAGTTGCAATGCTCCAAATTGTGTTCATCAGTTGCAATGAATGTACCTCACTAATGAAGAATATTGTTAATGTGGGAAGTATGGGAAGCGGGGCATTTAGGAATGCCCTGTATTTTTTGTGACATTTGTATAAGCTAAGTATCTTTAAAAAAATAAAAGTTAAATTGAAAAAAAAAAGAGTCTATTACGGGAAGCAGATGTGGCTCAAGCGATTTGAGCTCCCACCTACCACATGGGAGGTCCTGGGTTCAGTTCCCAGTGTGTCCTAGAGAAAATGAGCAAGACAGTGAGCTGGCATGATGGGCTGGCATGGCGAGCTGATGCAACATGATGATGCAACAAGAAGCCACAAAGAGGAAACACTAGGAGAGACACAACAAAGCAGGGAGTGGATGTGACTCAAGCAACTGAGTGCCTCTCTTCCACATGGGAGGTCGTAGGTTCAGTTCCCAGTGCATGTTTAGATGGAAGGAATGAAGAAAGGAAGGAGGGAGAGCAGAAGGAAAGAAGGGAAGAAAAGAAGGCCAATGTGGTGATCCATTTCCAAAAATGGACACCAGCAATTCTTCCCATTCTTGAATATGCATGGCACTTCCCAAACAAAAGGTGGAATCTATTTCCCTTCCCTTTGAACCTGGACTAGCCCTTTGCCTTGCTTTGACCAAAAGAATGTGGCAGAAGTGATATTCTAGGGCTTTTAAGCCCAGGACGTAAGAGACCGTGTAGCCTCAGCTTTTGCCCTCTAGGAACCCAGCTGCCATGCTGCAAAGGAAGCTGATTTTCGAGGAGAATACACCCTCATGAGAGACCCCAGTTGAAAACCAGGTAGAGCACGGGTGAGCCATCCCACCAAATTCTGCACAAACTGCAGCATCATGAGCAAATGGTGGTGGCTGCTGCTGCCACTGCCATTGTTCTAACTCACTAACTTTTGGGGTGGTTTGTTATGCAGCAATTGATAAATGAAACAGTCAATAAGCGTCATGTACTGGGATATAGAGAAAATTTTGGTTCTCAGCTGAAAATGTAAAGTCCCCCTATAGACCACAATAATCTCCCTCATTTGATGCCCAGATACCATGTGGGGAGGGCAGAACCTTGAGTGTGACTGCCTCCTGTTCCTGCAACTACCTACTTTGGAATTCCACATGTGAAAGTTCCAATCTACAAAAGGGGCTCATTCTACTCATCAATCTTTCAGAAAAGCTATGTATATAAAAGGAGGTAGTTGAAAAGCTCATAGACTATCCTAGGGTTTAATCAATCATTTTCACTTCAGCTAAATGAGCTCTCCCCAATCACTGCCCACACTGTAAAACTGCTGCCTGCCTTGCAAGCTGGGTATTGCCAAGCCTTGAATGCTGGCTGCAACAGTTTTCAGCTTTAAGGGAAAAAATACACTGAACAATCATGAATGATTTTAACTTGTATCTCTCTGAGACTATGAATTGGAATGTGTGATGGTTAGGCTAATGTGTCAACTCGGCCAGGTAAGTGTGTCCAGTTGTTTGGTCAAGCGAGCACTGGGCTAACTGTAATACAAGGACAGTTATGGACTTTGGTCACCAGTAAGTTTACTGCGTGGATGGCTGATTACATCGGCATCAATCAGGGAGACTGCTCTCAGCAATGGGTGACGCTTATCCAATCAGTGAATGCTTTAAAAGGAGAAGTGATTTCAACATTCAGAGAGAATTTCCCAGCTCATCTTTGGACAGCCAACGTCTCCCGGAAATTCATCAAGGACCTTCACTGGACTTCATCGAAGGCCCTGGTTTGCAGTCTGCCTGCAGAAGCTGGACTTGTGCATCCCCACGGTCACGTGAGAGACTCTTATAAAATCTCATATTATTGACATATATCTCCTGTTGATTCTGTTTCCCTAGAGAATCCTGACTAACACAGAATGTATCAATTAATTTGCTTGTTACAGACTAATGTATAAAAAGTTCATACATTTTAAGCTTCAAGATTATCATCTTTGGGGTCAGTCATTCAATATATGCTAACTGATTTTATGACAGAAATTTCAGCAAGAAAGCTATTTTACTTTTTCTGTCGTTCTAACAACCAACAGAATGTTCCCAGCCTGTCCCCACCCCCTACCATCTTGGGCCCACCCTATGGCTATGGCTCCCCTGCCACTCTGTGTGTCCCTCCTGGAACTTACAGACAGGAGGTCTTGGGACAAAAGCCTACACTCTCCCCTGTCCCATGTTAGAATTTCCCAATAAGCTCTCTAGGTCCATTAATATTCTGAATCAGCAGTTCCCAGGCACCCAAAGGGTTAGAATCACATAGTTGCTTGTTAAAACACCAATTCCTTTGCCCAACTACTGGTATTTTTCATTCAGTAAGTCTAAAGTCTGTCATTAAGCAACTCAGGAGTGAATTTTGTGCATTCAAGTTTGAAACCTTTACTAATCATTAGACAAACTACCTGTCAACATAGTAACTGTTTTTTTTTTTAACCTCAATCCATAGTAAGAAATACATATTATATTGTGACCCAATACAGATCTACATGTCACATGTGTGTGGGTACATATATTTGAAATAAAAGTTTCACACAATGCTTACCCTTAGTACACAGTACTAGCTATAAAACATGTAATGAACACTGGATTTTCTTCTATTTCTTTTCCTTAAATGCTGGTTTTAATTCACAGGATTGATTGTACCACCCACTAAAGGGTCACCCACAGTTTGAAATATACTGTTTTCGCATATAATAAAATGGGTAAGGGAACAAACTGCAAACTATGAGAAGATATTTGCAGTACAGATTACCAATAAACAACTAGCAAACAGAATAAAGAACTACTGCTAAACAGTAAGAAAAGAACAATAAAACAAACAAAAACAACAGAAAATTAGACAAAAGACAAACAGAAATTTCACAGAAGAGGAAACAAAAATGGCACATTAACCTTTGAAAAGCTGTTTAGTCTCATTATTAATGATCAGAGAAAGCAAAACCACAATGGCCCATCTCATATCCACCAGCAGAGTCAAACACCACCAAGTGTTGGTGGGGATGTGGGGCCACAGGAACTCCCTAGGAGGAGTATGAATTGGCTCCAGAGTCCTAAGTGAACCCAGTAGAAGGGCTAGAAAGAAGAGAAAGCCGATCCCCTCTATGTCAGTTCTAGGCATCACATTTTACTTTCTACCTTTCATAATTTGGGTTCCCAGAAAAGAACCAGAGAAACAAGGACTGGAGTGCAGGTGGTCTGCTTACTCAGGAGGAGATCTTAGAACGTCAGAGTGAGGAAGCAAGCATGAGAAGGAAGAGGGAAATCCAACAAAAGAGTTAAACTAGTTACTGCTGTGGGCAACAGGGGCTTCTAGGGATCTCTCAGGAACTGTGTAGACTATACGTTGTCTCTCACAAGGACAGGAGGCTCTGACATTTATCTGCCAACTCCTTTGACTACTGGTTGAGGGTTGCCTGGTACTAGTATCAGCTCAGACCCTGTACCCAAAGCCCTCAGAAGGTCTGGGTATTAGCCTTTCCTTGATTACAGTTATTCTGATAAAGACTGCCGCTCCCTTGAGGAAAGACTGGGGAGACATTCGTCTATACTTCTGGGGGTGTCGTAAGGGGATCCAGCCTCCCTCTCGATTCATGGAATTTGGGTCTGAGAATTAGCTCACATCTGAAAAGTAGGTGAGGGATTGTGATTTTTCCACTGTGGAGGCTGACATAAGCCTTCTACTTTCCAGCTCTTGATTTTCTTCTGGTTATACAAATCAAGCAACACCCTAGCCAGCTGCGTTTACAGATTCAAAATGCTCAACAAACCCCAGGCAGGACTTATACAAAGAAAACTCCACCTAGGCATATCAAACTCAAACTCTTGAAAAGAAAGCCAAAGAAAAATATTAAAAGCAGCCAGAATCCACAAAAAAGCTTGGAGAGCTAATATATGAATTCAGCAAAGTGGTGGGGTACAAGATCAACACCCAAAAATCAGTAGTGTTTTTATTCACAAGCAATGAACAATTGGAAGTAGAAAACAAGAAAAGAATTTCATTCACAATAGCAATTAAAAGAATCAAATATCTAGGAATAAATCTAACCCAAGGACATAAAGGACTTGTACTACAAAACATTGCTAAAAGAAATTAAAGACTTAAATAAATGGAAGGATATTCCATGTTCATGGATTGAAAGGCTAAATATCATTGTCAATACTACCCAAGCAATTTAGAGATTCAATGCAATCCCAATCAAAATTCCAAAAACCTTCTTTGCAGAAATGGAAAAGCCAATCATCAAATTTATATAGAAGGGTAAGGAGTCCCGAATAGCTAAAGCCATCTTGAAAGAGAAGAACGAAGTTGGAGGATTCACACTTTTTGACCTTAAAACCTATTTCAAAGCCACAGTAATCAAAACAGCATGGTGCTGGCACACGGAAAGACATGCAGATCAATGGAATCGCATTGAGAGCTCAGAAATCAACCCTCATGTTTATAGCCAACTGATTTTTCACGAGAGAGGAAAGACTACTTAATTGGGGAAAAACAGTCTCTTCAACAAATAGTGCTTGGAAAACTGGATCTCCATTTGTAAAAAAGAGAAGGAGGAACCCTACCTGATACCATATACAAAATTCAACTCAAAGTGGATTCAAGACCTAAATATAAGAGCAAGAACTATCAAATTCTTAGAAGGAAATGTAGAGACGCATCTTCAGGACCCTGTGTTAGGCAATGGTCTCTTAGACTTTATACCCAAAACACAAGCACGAAAAGAAAAAAAACAGACAAATGGGATCTCATCAAAATAAAATATTTTGTTCCTCAAAGGACTTTATGATGAAAGTAAAAAGACAACTTACACAATATTTGGAAACCACATATCCAATAAAGGATTAATATCCAGTCTCTAAAAAGAAATGCTTCAACTTAACAAAAAGACAAACAATCCAATTAAGAAATGGGCAAGAGATGTGAACAGCCATCTCTCCATAGAAGATATACAAATGGCCAGAAAGCACATGAAAAGATGCTCAACATCATTAGCCATCAGGGAAATGTAAATCAAAACCACAAGTTACCATTTCACATCCATTAGAATGCTATTAAAAAATAAAATAAAATAACAAGTATTGAAGAGGACGAGGAAGTGGTAGCAATGTAAAATGGTGCAGCCACTGTGGAAGACAGTTTGGCAGTTCCTCAGAAAGCTAAGTATAGAAATACCATATGACCTGGCAATCACATGACTATGTATATACCCAAAAAAATTGAAAGCAGGGACTGGATCAGCTATTTGCATACTGATGTTCATAACAGCATTATTCACAAAAGATGAAAGCAACCCAAGTGTCCATCAACTGATGAATGGATAAACTGTGATGTATATATCCAATGGAATATTATTCAGCCATAAAAAGAAATGAAGTCCTGATACATGTGATAACATGAATGAACCCTGAAGAAATCATGCTGAGTAAAATAAGCCAGAAACAAAAGGACAAATCGTATGATTTCACTGATTTGAAACAATTAGAATAAGCAAACTAAGTCAGAATCTAGAAAACAGGTTACCAGGGAATAGAGTGGGGATAGGGAATGGGAAGTTAAGACTTAAAATGTACAGGGTTCCTATATGGAATGATGGAAATGTTTTGGTAATAGATAATGGTGATGTTAGCCCAACACTGGGAATGCAATTAACAGCACTGACATATACATGACTATGATTAAAAGGGAAAATTTTAGATAGTATACATGATAACAGAATTAATTATATATATTTTTTAATCTATGGAACTGCACTACACAGTGAACCCTAAATTAAATCATGGACTATAGTTAATAATACAATTATAAAAATGTGCTATCATCAATTGTAACAAATGTTCCATACCAGCGCAAGGTGTTTGTGGTGGGGTAGTATATGGGAATCTTGTATTTTGTGCATGATTTTTCTGTAAACCCACAACTTCTCTAATAAAAGAAGAAAAACAAAGCACCCAGAAGGCAGAAAATCTATTCAAGGTAGCTTAGTATCACAGCAGTTCAAGATACCATGGTTGCATGCCAGCCTTGCTGTCCATTGCATATTAAGCCTACCTTGCCTCTGACAATTAGCGTCACCACCTGGCACCTGCTATTTTGAAATTCTAATATCCTCATTAATACTTGGGAACCCTGTTCCATGGCAACATCTCCTAAAGTCAATCCTGGTCTACAGAGGACAGTCAACACTGGGCTTCTCAAAGATGCTGGTGTCCCCTCATGGGGCATTTAATAATATCATGGTGAAGGAAGTAGACCCTTCCAGGAACATGGCCAGATGATGGGTCTTAATAAATCTGTTCTAAAATCCCCACCTCCCTGAACCTTCTATCAAGGCAATTCTGGCATGTCCACCTAAATGAGGCCCTGCAGACCAGGGTTTCTCAACCTCAGCACTACTGACCCTTTGAGGAAGATAATCCTTTTTGGTGGGAGTCTGTTTGCACATTGTGGAAAGCTTAGTAACACCCCTGGCCTCTACACACTAGATGCCAGAAGCAACCCTCAGTTGTGACAACCAAAAATATATCCAGACAATGCCAACTATGCTCTGGGGTGGCAAAATTGCTTCTGGTTGAGAATTGCTGATATAGGTCAATGACAGTTCCAATCTTTAAGGAGACTGCTAAGAAGCATATTAGGATAAGCTCCAGTTGTTCTTGATAGGCCATTAAGTCCTAAATTACGGGAGAATACTCAATACCAATATATGCCCCCCCCCCAATTCAGTTTTATAGTCCAAGGCCACTTACCCTTTTGGTCCAATACCCTAAAGATTCATTCTCCAGTTCCTGCTTTTTCAGTACAAAAGCTATTTTCCCCATAACAGAGACTACTTTCCCACTTAGGTTATGCTGAAATCAGAGGGGAGGTGGAGGTAGAACTTGCAGAGGACAAGGCATCTACCTCAGGCAAGTTCTTTGCGCAGTATCCAGGTTAGGAGAGGCTTCTCTCCTTTATAAGGTAGAGTGGGATTCTTCTACTGGCCTGGAGGATCTAAGGGAATCAGGGGCTCAAAGTTCTCAGTACCTCTACCCAAATATCTCCATCCCAGGTCTCAGAGGCCCACTTCTTCCCTATCGTTTCTGACTTTAGCACAGGTGAACTGTCAAGGTTGTGCATTTAACTTCCTTTGCAGTTCTACCACAATTATGAATAAATTCTGGGCCTGGTCTCCAACAGTCTTCCCTCCAGCTACAGGAGATGCTGCCCTGGAGCCCTCTTTCACAGTGCCTTTAGTTGATAGCTGGCTGATGTGAGCCTGGCATTCTCTTACCTCAATGCTTCTGAGGGGAAAAAGTGAACCAACTCCTCCACGTCCTTATCATAACGCTTGAACATATACAGCTCGAGCAGTAGAGCTTTCTCTTCTACCTAAATTCCAGCCACAACTGATGCGAGTCTTAAAATTGTGATATTACAGAGTACCAGGACTTATAAATACTTCACTTACCACCAGCAAAGGGATCCTTGCTGCCATCTGACTGGTGAGTGATTCCAGTTCCACAATACTATTCCAAGGTTCTGCTTTCTAGGGCCACTTCTAATACCAACTGTCTTGGTTTGTGTTCTGCCAAACTAAGAGAAAAGGACTTGGGGGCAGGTAGCCCATTAAGAAGATGAACCCAGAAAGCCATTAGGGTGCATTATTGAGCTGGTTACCACACTGAGCTGGCAAATGGGGCTCAGTCCCACTAGGGTCCCTCTGAAGAACTTTGTAGGACATACCTCTGAATTGTCCCTTTGCCAAAGGCCATGTCCCATTTGAGGGATGTCCCCAGAGATGTAAACTCTAAAAACACTTCTGGGGTATGTCTACACAGAGTTAATGAGATTTCACAAGTCTAACCAAAGTCTGAGGAATATAAACTGTGATATATGGCAATAACTTAAGGTAGAATAAATACACTTAAAGAAATGGGGGGGGGGGTTTAAATGGAAAAAAAGAAAGAGCCCCTTACTAAATGTAATACTTAATGTCATGTGTCAGCTTAGCGAGGTTATGATGTCCAGTTGTTTGGTCAAGCAAGCATTGGCCTGATTGTTCCTGTGAGGGTTATTACGTAGATGGATTCACAGAATTAGTCAGTTGGTTGCATCTACAATCAACAAAGAAGACTGCCCTCAGCAATGAGGGGAGTCTCCTTGTCCAATCACTTTGGAGTTCTTAAAGCAAGAACTGATGATTTCAGAAGTCAGAAAGAAGAATGTCCTTCTCTTCTTCAGCCAGCCAGCTTCTCCTGGGGAATATACTTTCAACTTGTCTGGAATTTCCAGCCTATGGCCTGCCCTGAAGTGTTCTGAAATATCAGATTTCACAATCACCTCTTTTGAAGTTTCCAGTTTGTGGTCTGCCCTACCAAATTCACACTTGCCAATTCCCATGACCACGTGAGCCAATTCCTTTAATAAATCTCTTAATGTATATATATCCTATCAGTTCTGTTTTTCTGAAGAAACCTAATAAACTTAAGTGAAACTTTAAAGACAGAGAAACTTCTGTGAGCCTCCATATTACCTTGTATATACGTCTATTATAATATTCACCACATTGTATCAATAAGTTAAATATCTGTACATCCGTCTTTTCTATTGGTTGTGATTTTCTTATAGTCAAGAAATTTTTTATCCTCTCTGCTCGGTATTTCCCGCATCTAATAGCATGTCGAGAACACATTTAATATAACCATAAATGTTTGTTGAATAAATGAATCTCTATCCTTTCCAGTTCCATCAGAGTCCAAGTTCTGAATTATTATATGGTGACGACCTTTGATTATTTTCTTTCTCATATTGGAGTGTCCAAGGTGTAAGATATGGCTAGTTTCAGAGTCTCTGAATTGTTCTGTACCCACCCCTGAAAACCCTCCTCTCCACCCACCCATCACACACAAACATATCCAAAGAATGCTATTATTCTACCCATCCCACGTTTAGAAATTTGTGCTAAACCTTCCCTATTCCAGCCAAGGCTAACTGGCAGCGCTCATAACCATGGGCAACTGACCTCACACCTGTGACACACAGAACCAATCCTCCCAGATCATGGCTTTTCACACTCAAGCACTGAAAAATGGATGTCTCCAAAACCATCATCCAAGTAAAGAAGTCAAGACCTTTCCTTTCAAAGAGAAGAGTGCTACTACCAAGAGGTTAAAAGCCCTCAACAGTGAAGCTTTCCTGAAGAGGGCAGAATGAAAAGAATCTTCTACTACTAATGAATGTTTTCTCCCTATAACACCTTACCCTGGATCAAAATAAGAATTTCACAACAAAACCCAACAAAATTCATTTTCCTTGAAACATATCAAATCTGTCTCTGCAAAACACGGGAATCATCTGACTGGCTGTCAAGCACTGAGTCACTGGAAAAAGTCTTTTAACCCCACTCTACTGCCAGCATGAGAGACTTGTTCTGTTCCTGGAATTATTTATTCCTAAAATTTGCCTGAATAATTTTCCCCGGGTACTTCAGGCTATACCCAATCCTCTTAGTCCAGTGGTTCAGGTCACAATCTCTGTTTTCTTAACGTTTTTAGAGAAGCCCTCACAGTTCAACTCTTGGGGCCATGCTTCACTGGAACTTAACCCAATTGTTCCTAAAAACAAAAGCACCAAATGTTAGCAAAAGCAGGAAAATCCATGAGTTATTGCCTTTCCTAACAGAATTCTTTATAATTAAAACTGCATTATGGGAAGTGGATGTGGCTTAAGCGATTGGGCTCCCATCCACCATATAGGAGGTCGAAGGTCCAATTCCTGGGGCCTCCTAGTAAAGACAAGCTGGGCCGAGTGAAGAGCTGGCCCATGTGGAGTGCTAGCCTGCGTGGAGTGCTGGCCCATGCAGGAGTGCTGACCCACACAGAGAGCTGACGCAGCTACATGACACAACAAAAAGAGACACAGAGGAAAGACAATAAGAGACGCAGCAGACCAGGGAGCTGCGGTGGCACGAGATTGAGCATCTCTATCCTACTCCAGAAGGTTCCTGGTGCCACCTAAAGAGAAGACAAGCAGACACAGAAGAACACACAGAGAATGGACACAGAGAGCAGACATGGGGGGGGGGGGAGAGTAAAAAAAACTTTAAAAAAACCTGCATTATGGCTAACCACCTCTAAAAATAGTTTCCAATTTTAAAAATCTGTGCCCTTTGATTGTGGGAATTATAACACAATTACCATAATTTAAAAAATAATAAACTTTACTGAACACTTACTACATTCAGGTTCTTTTGTAAGCACTTTATAAGTGGTAACTTAATCTTCATAACAGTGCATTGTGACAAAACTATTATACTCCTTTTACAAACCAAGAAAGAGCTAAGTAACTTGCCCAAAGTTACAAAACTAGAAAATGCCAAAGCTAGCATCCAGAGGATGACGGCCTGGCTCTGGAACCTGAGCTCTTAACCACCATATCATGTCCCTTCCCCTGAATATTTTTTAAAGCCTGGATTAGACATACCTTTTCATTCCTCAATTAGTAAAGCCAGCACAGCTTGACAGAGGCAAATTTATCTATTCATACCAACACATGCAATCAGGAGGCTTAAGTCAGGGGAAGTGAAGAATGATGGAAACTGAATCATGTATTTTATTACCATGAATAGCCTTTGAGCTCTGAAATGTAAAAACCAACCACAGTTTAAGAACTTTCAGCACTTTAATTGACTTCAAAGAATTATAATGAACATATTTCTATTTCAAGACAACGTCTTCTGACAAACAAGTCAAGGACCCTTCCAGATTAGCCCTTCCCAATTAGGAGTTATACCAAACAATTGAGTCTCAAAAGCTTCAAATGCCTCCAAGCTTCAAGTCGACGTCCAAAGCCTATCAGCACCACTCGAGCAAGTCCTCTTCTTGAGTTGGGGCCCGATGTGCCAAGTCTTGCCCTCCATATCCTGGAACCGCATGGGATGCCACACGCCACAGAACAGGCCAGGGGCGCAAGAAATCCTCGTGAGAGGAAATAAATCCCTGAAGCTC
>PVKH010036743.1:0-11548 GCA_004027955.1 Chaetophractus vellerosus | reverse complement strand
GGACTGTTATGAATGTGAAGTTGGATCAATATAATAATTGTGAGAGGTGAATGTGGTAATGAAATGAGACATTATGTTGTTTGGTGGTTCAAAAGTGAGCAGCACAGAAAGGATGAAAGGTGGGATTGGGATAGGAGTAGGATCAATTGAAAAGCCTTCTAAAAATGAGAAGAAATGCCCGTAACAAGGATGAAGAGAGAAAGAATGATGGCGTTAATTCTCAAAGGCACTGGGGATGTTCAAGAAAGAGGAGTAGATGAATCATGTCTTAGAAGTCTCATTAGGGAACAATGTCCTTAGTGATAACCAGGTTTCAGATCAGTCATAGATCAGTTGACCATCTAATTTTTCATGGAGATAGGGACCTTTTCCCTTGAGCAAAAGGGAGAATTATTAATAGTTAAGGTGAAATACCAGGCATAAAGCAGAACTAACCTGGGCAAATTGAGATGCTTTTCACCCAAGTCAGAGTGAAAGGTACAGACAGTCAAGATATTAAAAAATTGGAAATCTATCTACCTATGGATACTTTTGAATTAATATTTAGGTTATATGTAATTTTTATCACTTGAATGAAATATATTTTGTTTACACCTCTTTCAATAGAAAAATAATAATACTTTTATCCTAGAGAGTATCTTGCAGAGGTAGAAAATAGGGCAGAACCTCTTTGAACAAGACATGTGGATATACACAGTATAGTTTCAAAATTGTTTTGTCACAATTGACAATATAATGTGAGCAAGACAGCATGTTCTGAACTGCAGATTAATTGGATGACTTAAGAAGATAAAAGTGTTAAGCTAAAGATAAAGTGAATATTTAAGACATAGAATGTCCAGGTAATACAGTGAGATACTAGCATGTGGAGTATTTGAGTTTGCTTTGGTGGAAACAGAATACCGGATTGAGTCATAAATATCAGTATTGAGAGGGTATTAATCAATTACTTTCTATTTAAAACGATTTTTCAATAACAAGATAAAATGTGCATAATTTATTTTTTTCTTAACTTTTCCTTAATTCTAATCTTTAAAACAGGAAAAAAAAACTTGGGGGAGGCCATAGACTCTCTCCAAGTCACACGTCTTGGTATTGCAGATATATCTAGCAACGAGGATTAATGAGAAAATGTTTGCAGCCACCAGAAAGTACATGCTATTTCGTGATATGTTAGGCTTCACATCCCATTTGAGACCATTTAAATGGTAACAGAGTGAAGCTGAGTCGATAGGCTGTTAAAAATTATTCATTAACTCTTCACTCTTTAAGAATGACTTCTTTCATTGGCTATTTCAGAGCTTATTTCTTCAGCACATTAGATTTTCTATCTCCCTACTTAGGCTGGGAGTTGATTGGGAACAAAAGAAAGAAAGAAAAAAAAAAGAAATACAACCCCTGATTGTGAATGGAGAAAAGGATTGTAATCTATCTTCCTCAGTCACAATTTCTGGAGGAAGGACAAAAAAAAAAAATTGTATTTGTTCTCTCTCTCCCTCTCTCTCTCTCTACACTGCTAAAATCGTCCCCAGTATACATTTACACGTTCACCCTCAATTTAACCTCACTCTCTTTTCTTTTGTAACTTAGTACTTACCTGCTACTAAAAAACAAAACAGCAACAAAAACAAACACATATACATACATTTGGACACAATTACTAGTATTATTGTTTATTGGCTGTTGTTTGTCCCACCAGATTTTAAGTTTTGTGTGAACAAAGGACAAACAATAAGTAACAATAAAATTCCAGTGCAACCAAATAATAGGGGTGTTGTTTAATAATCCTTTAACTTTTACTGTGTACCTAAAATACACAGAACTGAGCTAATACTGATCATGCAGTATGGTTATCACTATTTTCTGCTATCAAAGAACTTACATTTCTGCGGCAGACACCATGATTTTGTAAACAATGACTATTGGACAAAAAAAAAAGAAGGGGGTGACTGAGGTTTTGCATACACAGGACACAGCAAATAGGGAATAGGCTATTTAGTTTAAAAATAATAGTAAGATGAGAGGGTCAAGTTTGAGGTAAAATAAAATGAGGTCAGTTTTGGAGGAGTAAAGTTTAAATTCCTTTAAACAATTGGAAGAGGAACTATTTGAAACTTAGACATATTATAAGAGATGAGAGTTCATTCTATGGTTGGGAATAGGAGTGCTCTAGGAAAAGATATAGAGCAAAAGTATATAAAGGTTAGAAGAGATGTTTATCCAAGAAAAGATCTAATTAGAAAGGTAAGATTATAATCAAGAGTAAAGGGAAGAAATGTGTGATTAACAGCGACAGAATGTGATGTCAAATTAAATAAGGATTAAAAATAGCATATTAGCTTTATTGGTTGGTGGCTTCCTGACTACTCTTACAGCAGCCTTTTTATCAGATCGACAACTATGAAAGGAAAATTGACATTTCTAATGATAAGTCTGATATATGGATTCACTAGCCACTTGGACACATGAAAACTCTTACCATGTTTCCTTTACTCATAAATAGCTCAGTTTATTTATATGCTATGCTCAGGCATAATCTAAAACATTAGAGAAATGGATATCTTGACTAGGTAATGCATTTCCCTAAGCACCTGACTATTAAACTCGCTAAGGAAAACATGATACCATATGTCTATTTGGGAAATTTATAATATAGGTAATTACTCATATTACATTGTCATGTATGAGTTACTTCACAATCACAAGTCTAATTTAAACCTCTCACAACTCAGTATTATCTAATGAATAAAGACTGGGTAGAAAGATTAATATGAAAAAAATCAACTTTCAAGTTTGACTCCAAAACTAACATAACAAAATGAAAAACAATTCTTCATACAACAATCCAAAGTGGAGATTGTAAGCAACAGAGTACACATTTTAATTGGAAGTGAAACCACTCATCTTATTTTAGGAACAAAGTAAAACTTTTAATCTTATTCCTGTATACTCCTTTTTTTCCTGTAATTTCACAGTTTGATTTTTCTGGATGTGATGATATTTAAATTTAATTTTCTAAATTTCTATGAACACAAATGAGAAAAAAATTAGATTATCCTGATAGTATTTTTTTCTTCCACAACCTTTTCAAACTTGAATTCATGTATATTAGGTGAAAGAATTCATGTATATTAGGTTAAAGAAATTGTAGACAAAGATTGTTAGTGGAGCTCGTGAGGCCTTTATACTGGTTTTGAATTCCTGGCAAACAGATTGCTGCAGCCCTGACAGTAAAAATAGCAGATGGGATTAATTAACTGGGTGACAACTCTTCAGACCTACCTAAATTAATATTTTTCTCCAAACAATGTATTCTGATTATCATAAAACTAAATGGCATTTATAGAAATAGTTTTTGGTTCCAGTGGTTTTCAAAACGTATTGGTAGTTACTTTTTCCCCTTATAAGAGCTGGCTTAATCTATTTGCCCATTAATTTTTCTAACCATTTTCTTGAAGGAAGCAATCATATAGAAAGTACATCTTATTTGTAATGCTAGAGTTTGCCCTGACCTCAGAGATTCCTTCCTCTGCAGGAGTAAAAGTTTCAGGGGATTAATTTATTCACAGATATTCTTTTCAAACCCAAACGTCCATGGAGCAATTAATTATCTTTTGTATAAAAACTTCAAATCAACATATTAACATAACATTTTCTCCAGGGCTGTTTAAATTATATGGGATCATAGGGTAAAAGTTCACTTTGTTAATAAAATAAAAGTAAAATATTTCATCAGTTTTAGTATAGCATAGATTGACACAATTGCAGAGATCTTAAAATGTACATTTATACATCTGTCTATCTGTAAAATCTATGAAATATAGTTTTCATTTTAGGCCCTTTTTTTTTAGCAGCACAAGGTTGAATAAGGCCTTACATAGAATTTCAAGTACTATTACAACAGTTTTGTTGGTAAGGTGTGTACAGTTTAATTTGAGGCCATTTCATATCTGAAAATGAGAAAACTGTACAAAAGTATCACCTATTTGCCTGCCTGCCTTCCTTCCCTCGTTCCTCCTAGAATTGTTTTGTGTGCTGTACCATTTGGCAGGATGAACTCTATTTACATTGAGAGACTCTAATGTAAAAAGCAGTATAAATACTATAAAAGACAGCATTACCCTCTCCCTCATTCAACTGTAGTGTCCTACCCATGAAGTGTAGTAGGAAATATTCCCTTTAAAACAAAGAAAAGGCTTTGCTCAACCTGTGGGAAATGACACTTAACTGATTGATTAGATTTCCCTTTTTGCTTTGATGGCCAGGGAGCTCAGTATATTTGTTTCTTATTTTTAACAATGTTTAGGAGACTTTGGCCTATGTTCATTCTAAATTTTTAAGTCTTGACTTCGTCGTCTATTTTAGAGTTTTATTTCATACTATTTTATAAAATTATTGATACATATAATTTTATATATATATGTATAATTACATATACATATATACATCCATACTTAGGCAAGCATACATACTTATAGGGAATATTGTAGCTGGTTTGACCAACTATCCAGACCGCTGAAACTTTCTCCATATCAGCAATAAAACTGTCTTGCTTTCTTATCATTCATGTATTCACTGGAGTAGCAATTTTAATTTCATTCAAGAACTTTTCCTTTGCATTCACAACTTGGCTAACTGTTTGGAGAAAAAGGCCTAGCTTTTTGCCTACTTAGGCTTTTGACATGCATTCCTCACTAAGCTAAATTATGTCTAGCTTTTGTTGTAAATTGAGAGACTTCCAACTCTTCCATTCACTTGAACACTTAGAGGCCATTGTAGGGTTATTAATTGGCCTTAGTTCAGTATTGCTGTGTCTCAGGGAATAGAGAGGTCTGAGAAGAGGGAGAGAGACAGGGAATGGCCAGTCGGTGGAGCAGTCAGAACACACACATTTATTAAGTTTGCCATCTTGTACGGTGTGGTTCGCGGTGCATCAAAACAATTTTAATAGTAACATCAAAGATCACAGATCACAGATCACCATAACAGATATAATAGTAGTGAAACAGTTTGTAATATTGTGAGAGTTACCAAAGTGGGACATATATACACTAAGTGAGCACATGCTGTTGGAAAAATGGTGCCAATAGACTTCCTTGATGCAGAGTCGCCACAAACCTTCAATTTGTAAAGAATGCATTGTCAGCAAAGTGCAATAAAATGAAGCACAATAAAAAGAGGTTGTGTGTGTAGTTCTGCTTTGGTATACACTTAGAAACTAGAATAACAAAGAAAGAACAGTGTTCTCCCCTTCTTTGACACCTAGCAATGCTTATTTTATTATACTTTCATTTTTATATAATCTAAAATTTACAGAAAAGTTGCACAGAGGTAAGGAACTTTCGTATATCCTTTATCCTGATTCATTATTGCTTATATTTTGCCCCATATAGTCTTATTCTCGGTCTCTGTCTCTTTCTTTCTCTCTTTTTGTCTCTCCCTCTCCTTCCGTCCCTCCCCACCCCCTTATTTAAGAGTAAGTCAGAGGGTCATGTAACTTTACCCATAAATATTTCAGGGTCTGTTTCCCAATTAACTAGGATAGGACATTCTCCTTCAAAACCACAGTATGGTTACCAAAGTCAGGAGCTTTAACTTAAATGCCATACTATTCTCTAATTCAGAGTCCACATTTAAATTTCATTAATTGTTCCTTTTTAGCTTTGTTTTTTCATAGCACAAGCTGCAATTTGGTAACGAGCATTTAGATGTCATGACTCATTAGTCCCTTTTAATTTAGAAAAGCATTGTAGCCTGCTTTTCTAAACCTTGACCTTGATATTTTTGAAGTGTATAGGCCAGTTATTTCTTTTAATTCCCTCAATTTGAGTTTGTCTATTGTTTTTATGGTTATATTCAGGTTAGGACTTTGTGTCGAAATATCGCAGAAGTGATATTTTTTCCTCCACCTTAGGCCTATGATATCTGCACCAATATTACTGCTGTTAATTTTGATCCTTTCATTAAGGTAGGGACTGCAGGTTTCTGCTCTATAAAGCTATTATGTTCCACTTTATCTTTAAGGAGAAATTTGTGGAAAAATTCTTTGAGATTATGCAAATCTCCTTGCTTAAAACCAATTATTTACCAATCATTGATGTTTCTCTAACTCTATTATGCTTTCCAGATTTATTATTTGTCATTCTACTGTAAGGAAATTTTATTCTATTTAATTATTTCAGTACGGCCTAGTAAATATTTATTTATGCACCACTGTCATCCTTTATTTTGATGTTCTAATTGTCCTAAATGTGATCAGAGATAGCATTTTCCATATCACTTCTATAGACATCTAATTTTTATCTGAACAGCCACAGCTTTCCGTATGAATTTATTGGAAATATTCTTTTCCCACTCCTCTCTACTTAGTTACATTTGGGGAAACCATGCTTTGCAATGGAGCACTGAGAACCTGGACGTGGTTAATTGTTTTATGAATAGGCATGTTACAAACTCATAAAAGTTACTTCCATTGATGCCACTGGCTGATTTTTTAAAGAGTGTACAGCTGACAGTAGCTGGGCCAATCAGAATCCCTGCTCAGGATTTGGAATTGGAATAAAGAGATCTAGTTTCAATAGAGCGGGTCTCTTGAATAGAGGAGAAATTAATTTTTAAGTTGTGACCTTTGAACACATGCTAATTTGCTTTTGGCGTGCCCTATCATATAATTGGCATTCAACACATTAACTCTCCTCTTTCTTGTTTCTTTTAATTGATGCTGCTGAGGAAGACATAGGTAGGCATGAGACTTTCAGTCTGTAATCCCTGCCTTTGAGTCATGAGGACTCCCAGCTCTCCTTACACAGCCTTCAGTAATATAGTTTACACTTGAGATTCTTCCCCCATCCAAAAATTTGAAGAGATGATCCCTTCTTCTGGGTTGCCTGATTGAGATGTGTTCCTGATCTCCTATGCTCTGAAGGCAGAAGAGAAAAGCAAATTCAGCCTTGAAATCCACTCTAGCTTAATTAGTCCAAGAGCATAATCTTTTCTGGGATACACAAAATTCAAACCTTCATATATGTAAAGGTAATTTGGGGGCTTTGCTTTACAAGTCTTCTTTGTAAATCATAAAACTTCTATGTAGATGATTATGAATAAAATATTCAAATATATTTAATTAGTTCATTCCAATGTGTAATCATAGTGTGTGATCCACAAGCAATATCATCTTTTATGAAATTATAGGTGCATTTTTTCTTCCAATGCCTCTCAAAATCATTTTTAAATAACTCATGAAACAAATTCCTATTTGCATTTATTATCAGGAAACACTGTTCTCTATAAACATATATAATTTTTCCTATCAGAAAGCAGTATATCATGTAACAATATTTCTATGCTTACCCCAAATATCAGAAAAGTTAGAGAAAATTTCATTGCCCCAATATGATAATCCAAAAACATAAGTGCCTGAAAGCATTGATGATTCTTTGATGTTGTTATTAAGTGCCTGAAAGCACTGATGATTCTTTGATGTTGTTATTCTGCATTATCCTTATATGAATTTTCCAAAAGCTTATACAAACAAAAAATAAATAAAAAATGTATAACTTAAATTATAAGATGTTTAATGTATAAAATGATCTAAATTTATTTGAAAGTAGGTGTGCCATAAAAATGCTTTCATCGCGTGTTTGGCTAAAGTTGGTTTATTTGTTGATGTAAAGAATATTTAATTTACATATCCTGATGACTAGTGTCATAAATATCAAGGCCATATGGAGATACAATAGAAGTCTACAATATTTGTGTCCCCCTCACAAATATAGGAAATATTTTTTGGTATTGAACTGCCTTTTACTTTTGCATGCAGTAAGTTGATTTTCTTTTTGTTTCTATTTTTGCATTCACATCTTTCCATGTGCCCTAGGAAGAGCTTGCCTCCAAGTCCAGGAGAGGTCCTGATTGGCCAACGGCAATTATACTGTGTACCCAGTGCTTGGCTTGGAAATGAGCAGTTGATCAAATTCTAGGGCAAATTAAGTGCAAGAAGACATTTGCTTGGCAATACTGGGAAAAATAATTTCTTAGTTTTGTGTGAAATCTATGTAGGATGGCGTCTTCCTCCTGAATAATGAACAAGGGAGAAGATTACAGCAATAAACTGCTGAATTCTTTCTTGCATCATGAAGGGAGCTAAAATAAGAATGAGGTAGATGCCTGTGATGGTTAGGCTAATGTGTCAACTCGGCCAGGTAATTGAGTCCAGGTATCAGGTCCAGCAAGCACTGGGCTAATTGTAATACAAGAGCATTTATGGACTTCGATCACCAGTGAGTTTACTGCATGGATGGCTGATTACATTGGCATCAGTCAGGGAAATTGGTTCAAGAATGGGTGATGCTTTTATCTAATCAGTTGACTGGCTTAAAAGGGGAAGTGATTTCAACATTCATAGAGAATTTCCCAGCTTGTCTTTGGACAGCCAACTTCTCCCAGAAACTCATCAAGGACCTTTCATTGGTCTTTCATCGGAGCCCCTGGCTTGCAACCTGCCTGTGGAAACTGGACTTGGGCATCCCCACAGTCATGTGAGAGACTCTTATAAAATCTTATATTATTGACAGATATCTCCTGTTGATTCTGTTTCCCGAGAGAACCCTGACTAATACAATGCCTAATATCTGGTTTCTTTGCAGATTTTATTGTTCCACTATATTGAGCTTCACATGATATCCACTCTTTCTACCTCTGGATGTTTCTATTAATTCCATCTTATTTGGGTTTTCTATGACTTGCAATGGAAAGATTCCTGATAGACTCCATACCATTTCTAGTTGTTTGGAAGATGACACCAGATTGCATACTATTGAGGAGATACTCAATAAATATTTGTTTTATTTTTCTTGGTGTAAGGGGAGAGGGCAAGTCAAAAGGAAGAAAATGATACATTTAAATATCTATTTTTGGTTTATTTTGGTGGAAAATTATTAGGGATATAATTCTATTCCTGCAGATACCCAAGCTCCCAAAAGCAGAGGAAGAATAGTGTCGACCTGGTTATATCTTCCACCAGAAAACAAGTTGTGCTTTTAAAGTAGATAATTATAGAAGAAAAAGGAATACACAGGAATCAAGGGTATTCTAGATGTGAGAGCCCAAGCATTTTACAGAAAGACTTGAAGTTCCTTCTTAGGAGCAATGAAAATTTACATTAGTCATTCTAAAATCTTAATGTACAAACGAGGCCCTTGGGGAGTTTATAAAAATGGCTGTATTTGATCTCCATCCTCAAATATTTTCATTTAATTGTTTTGTGGTGGAGCCAAGGCATCTGTGTTTTTAGCAGGCTTCCCCAGATAATTGTCCTGCAGGTGTTTCAGGGACCATTTTGCAAAACACTTCTTTAGAAAAATGTAGATGTTAACTTCTTTCAGTATACCTGAAGGATTCCAACTTGGAGTCCCTGACCAGATGCCTACTTGCCTGGGGCTTGGCTGAACTAAAACATTCCAGAGACAGCAGAGTTAACTCCCCCAGGCTTCCTCAAGACTCTAGGCAATAACTGATAAACCAAAAATTTAATGTGTCAATGAAAAGAAGGAGCAAGGGAACACATTGCTCTTCTTTGTAGCAAACCTGAACCAGTATGGTTGGTTCTTAAAAAGGAAAGCCTGTGAGGAGCAAAGCCACTCTCTGAAGCCTCAGAGAAGTGACCTTGTGCCTCCAGGTGCTGAGTCTTCATTTAATTGTTTAATTGGCTTAATTTATGAGATAAAATAGAGATTGCAAATCCTGCCACTTAATTGGAAAAAGGAACCCAAAGAAATATTAAAGTGACATTACAGTACAAAAGTTACAAGAATTACAAACGTTACTGCTACAAGTTGAAATTTTGAACACCATCATCAAGATGCATTTTAAACTTCAGGGAAGGGGTCAGCTATACTTTTGTAAACTGCTCTAACGAAAATATGTTGAGAAATTGTCCTTGGATATTTCTCTGAAAATAGGGCTAATAGTTTATCTGAAGATTCTATTTTTATTTTACTTTTGCATTTTAAAGCAGCATATCTATTTGTAAAAGCAAGAAAAGTACAATTAAAGAAAAATAAACCTGTAAAAGCAAGAAAAGTACAATTAAAGAAAAATAAACAATCACTCAGGGTCTCATCATACATATGCTAATAACTTTTTACAAGTATTTCCTCATGATAATTTTTATTATGTATGAGATATTTTCTAACATAGTATATGAAAGTAGCTTTATATCTTATTATTTTAAATAGATTTTAATAAGTATTTCCACATTTCACTGAATAATCTTTATAGGAGTTTTCATTAATGGCTGTTTTAAAATCCCTCAAATGTTGTAATATATATTATTAACTATTGCCTATGGTTGGATGTTTTAGATATTTCAGTTTCAAAATTATAATAATATAACAAAATGCCCATTGTTTTTGAGTGCTTTCTATTTTCCAAGACTGCTCCAAGTTCTTTGTATGTATTATCTGATATAAAAATTAATATTTTACCTGACAAAATATTCAGGGATTTAGTTAGAAATTTTATTATGTTATAATTTGAAATAAATCCAAAACAATCAGAAAATTGAATTTGGGGATATTTAGTTATGTTTGGTGTCCTCAAATTAAAAAAAACTAATCCAGCCTAAATAAAATAAAACTGCAGCTAAGAGAAAATGTATTGCTTTGATAGTTAACATTAGCATGAATAAGCAGGAAAACAAAGGCAGTCTTTCAATTTATTACCTGTGGTGGTTTGAAACTATTTGTACCCCAGGAAAACATGTTCTTAAATTTATCCATTCCTGTAGCTATAAACCCATTTTAAGTAGGACATTTTGATGAGGTTGCTCCAGTTAAGATGGTGTGGCCCACCTCAGTCAGGATGGGTCTTAATCCTATTACTGGAGTACTTTATAAACAGAGTGAAATTCAGACTGATAGAGAAAAAGCCACAGGAAGTAAGAAGCTGAAATCCAGGAAACCTGGGAAAGAATGGAGAAGCCAAGAGAGGCCAACATGTACATTGCCATGTGACAAGCAAAGCATCAAGAATTGCCAGCAGCCAGCCCCAGAACACCACAGTCTTCAGGAAGAAAGCATTGCCTTAATGATGTCTTAATTTGGACTTTCTTTTAGCTTCAAAACCAAAAGCAAATAAATTCATATTGGGGCCGGCTGGATAGCCCAGTGGATAGGGCGCTGGCATACCACATGGGAGGCCCCGGGTTCGGTTCCCGGGGACCTCTCCTAGCGGGCAGACTGCCTTGAGAAGGGCAAGCCGCCATGGGGGGACCAGAGCCGCCGTGGGCAGGGCAAAAAGCTGCCACGGACAGAGCAAAAGCCGCCACGGGCAGGGCAGGTCGCCCACGAATGGAGCACAGCCAGCCACCCGTGAACTGAAGCAGAGCTGGCCGTGAATGGAAGCAGAAGCCACCCACAAGCGGGGAAAGCCGCGCCTGCGTGGTGACCGGTCTCGGCGCATCGCCGCAGCGGGGGTGGGGGGGAGGGGAGATATGGAATAAAAAAATAAATAAATCTTTAAAAAAATAAAATAAAATAAATTCATATTT
>PVKH010036742.1:0-11548 GCA_004027955.1 Chaetophractus vellerosus | reverse complement strand
CATGGGCAGGGCAAGTCGCCCGCGAACAGAGCAGAGCCGCCCGCGAGCGGGGCAAGCCGCCTACGCGGTGGTCTGACTCCGCGCATTGCCGCAATGGGGGAAACAAAAAAGCAGACATAGAAGAACACACAGCAAGAGCAAGCAGAAAAGGGGGGATATGTAACAAAAAAAAAAAAAATAAGGGAAGCTGCCAATCAAGTCCTGACTATTTGAGGCCAATTGCTGCAGAGGTCGTGGTTGGGCTTCCTGGGCTGGTTGCTGCAGGTTGTGAGCCAGAGTTCTATTTTCATACATGGTCTTCTCTTGACCATTTGTATATTCAGGTTCTCAGACCTTAGCTAAGGCACTTTGACCTTTTTGAGTATTTATGTCCAACTCTTCACTAAAAGGGATTGGGACTTAGGATTCCAACAAATGGCAGATAAGGTCACTGAGAAAACCTTCCCTCTACAATATACTGGGTAAAATATAATTTATAAATCATGCTTATGATTTTTAAAAGAATGGAGAAAAGAAAGTGAAATCCTGAGAAGGCAGGGTAAGTTAGTAAGTTGAAAGCAGGAGTGGTATCTCTGGAGTTAAGAATGACAGGAAGTTGGACTTTAAACACCCCCATCATGGAACATATTATGAGATCTTGGGCTCTTGATGAGGTAAGTGGGCTTGAAAATTTTGCATAAACTGAGGACTCTCTGAGGGCTGCAATCCTTTTCATGAAGGGTGTGAGATACTCTCGGGTTTACAGCCCAGGGAGAAGTCAAGGAAACTGCTCTCTACCCTGACTCTTGATGGTAAAAGTCTTTAGAGAGAATTTTAAACTCCAGTTTTGCATTTATCGTGGGTTTGGAGTACATATTTACATGAGATGTGTTGTGCAGGAAACCCCAAGGCCAGAAGCTAATAACAGTGACAACAAAAATGTCCCTGACATGGGGCTGCTCCCAACCTCCCTGTGACAGAAGCGCACACAAATCTGGTGGAGAGACCTTCCTTCACTCAAGTCAGGTAGTATTCCCACAGAAGGAAAACAATTCCCTCATTAAAAATTTAAATTCAGTCAAAAGTTTCAAAACCCAAGAAGGAATCACTACAAAGGACTCAGCAGACATGAAAACCAGTACTCCGAGGTCTCAAAGTTTAGAACCCTAATACAAATGAGACTATAAAATAGTATTATATGCTTAAATGCTGTACCATGAATAAACCTCGAAGACATCATGTTGAGCAAAATAAACCAAACACAAAAAGACAAATGTTATATGGCCCTGCTTATACAAAACACTTATAAGAAAAACAAACTTCATAGAGACAGACGGTGGTTTATAAGTTACCAGGGGCAGGGGGTGGGGAGGGGATTACAGCTAAGTGGGTGAGTATTTTCTGCTTGAGGAAAGGAGAAAGGAAGGGTAATGGCAGTGACAGTAACTTAATCTTGTGAATATAGTTGATACTACTGAATCATACACTTGAATGTGATTAAAATGGGAAATTTTGTGTTCTATATCTGTTACTGCAAGAAAAAGTTTAAAAATATAAATATGCTTAAAATGACTAAAGAAGGAAGCTGAGGTGGTGCAAGAGGTCGAATGCCTTTCTCCTACTACAGAAGGTTCCAGGATTAGTTCCCAGTGCTGCCTAAAGAGAAGACAAGCAGACACAGAAGAACACCCAGAAAGCAAACAGTGATGGCAGGGGAGTCATTTTAAAAAAAATGACTAAAGAGATAAAAGAATGAAAGAAACCATAAAATAAAAATAAGGTATTGTGACAAGAATAAAGTTCTACAAATATTCCTCACCAATGCAAGGTCTTAATAATAGGATGGTATGTGGGAATCCTGTATTTTATGTACATTTGTTCTGTAAATGCACAACTTCTCTAATAATGAAAAAAATTAATAAAAATAAATTCAAAGGATAAAGGTCTAAAAGGAGAAGTATGGATATTACTGGTTAAAATCCCTGTGGAGTTGGAACACAGGGTGTCATGGGAACTCAGGCTCAAGCACAACAAAGATTTTCAGCAAATGACTGCTTTATTATTTACACAGCACAAAGGGTCCAAAAGAGGGGAAGAAATCCTGGTCTCCCGGGGACGCCACTGCTTGGGTTAGGATCGGTGGATGACATCTCCTCATACCTGCTCCACTTCTAAGAGGAGAGAGAAGTATGTACTGCCAAGGGTTGGGGTATTTATACAATCCAGAGGTGGGGGTGGCGGGGAGAGTCCTGCAACTTAACATCCTGCCCTATTAAGCAGCTGGAACTGCTTATTCCGTGTTTGGGGTTCAAGGTCCTGTCATGCCATTCCATTAGACCTAACATTTCCCAGGGCTGTGGGATGGAAACAAATGGAAACACTTGTACACAAAGAAAAGGTGGGGTGTGGGGAGGTTGGTGAGGGTTGGGAGAAGGCTGGTGACTTCTCTAGCAATCTCCATGAACAGGTTAAACATCATGCCAGACACAATTAAATAAGTAATAAATAAGCGAGAAGATATAACTAAGGATACTACCTAAAATGCAACACAGAGAGAAAAGGAGATTAAAACTTGAAACAAAAGTAAAAGACACAGACGATAAAATAATAGGACCTAATATATAATTAATTGGAGACCCAGGAGAAAGTAGAGAGAATGGACGGCACTATGCAAAGCAACAATGTATAAGAATTTTCTAGAGTTGATTAATATATCTGGCCCCCAATTCAAGAAGCTCAATAGATACCAAGCAGAATAAATAAAAGCAAATTCATAACAACATGATTATATTGAAACTGCAGGAGATCCTAAAAGGAGCTAAAAGAAAAAGATAAATTACTTTAAAAAATAATATCAATTAGACTGATGGCTGACTTAACAGCAACAATAGAAGAGGACAGTAGAAAAATATCTTGAATGTTCTAAAAGACAGTTAACTGTCAAAACTAGAGTTCTGTGTACAAAGAGGTTGTATCACCTCAAGAAGAAAATACAATACAGAATGAAGAGTAGAATGTAAGAAGCAATGAAGAGCAAAGGAATAAAAAAAATATATAAGTAAATAAAAATAAGCATTGATTATAAAATTCAAGTGTAATAAAAATGAGGGTGAACTATATTGGTAATTTCATATGATTTGACCTAATAATAATGACAAATTTTGAGGGCTAATAAACTAAATACATGGGTCTATACACTTGTCAAAACTCATCTAATTGTATACCTAAGATCTGTGCATTTTATTTTATGTAAATTAAACTCCCAGAAAGTTAATTTTTACTTTAGAACTGAAAGACTAGATAAGGTAGGTGAAGGGCACTGTTGATATTTAAAGCATCCTGATATATTTATATTGTTCAAGAGGAGGATAAGGCTAATGATTAACTTTACATTTAATCAAGGTAAGAATGATTGTTGAACTTTTAAAGGTAATAGAAAGAACAGAAACAGAAGGCAAGCTCTTAGGAAGCAGGGACTGGTCTTTGCCATAATATGGTGTGACTTTACAAATGAAAACACAGACACAGAAATTGAGCAGCAGTGCCCAGTTATGAGGAATCATCTAGGTGACCCAGAAAGCTCTTATTAGGTTATTTAAATGAAAACACAATAGTAAACAAATACATGTGTGTGTGTTTTGTGTGTGTGTGTCTGTGGGGGGAGAGAGAGAGAAAGAGAGAGAGAGAGAGAGAGAGAGATGCAGACCTTTGAGGATCAGTATTTTACAAATATTTTTCAAGGTAATTAAGTAGAATCTCCAAGTGATTAGCCATTTCATAGATTACAGAAAATAATTAGATGCAATAGGGCAGGAATAGGGGTACAAGTCGGATGTTGTTATAAAAGAAGTCAGTATTAGGAGATTGAATAGATCCTATAGACACAGTAAGTTATAGATCACAATTCATAAATAAGGATTGCAAGAACCTTTTTAAATTGTTAGGTCATGCCCTTTATTTAACAGATGAAGACACTGGGGTCTAGAGAGGCTAGTAATTCATGCTACATTTGTATTCCTGGACAATCAACTGTTACCATATTCTTTCTTCCAAGAGTAATTACATTTTTTATATACCACAGACAAAGATTTATGTAGCATCTTGAAAAATGCCTTTTAAAAATGTGCTATTCAAGACAATTATTTCAGTTAAGGTAGCTAATTGGGTACTTAAAGTAGTTAGTGTATTTGCATGCTTAATTAACTATAATTTATTTAAAAGTACTCTAATATCAAATTACTGTGGGATGTATTTGAGGCTTAAATTATTCTTTTAAAAGTTTTATTTCTATTCATTTCTTTTGCAGTACAAAGTAAAACTAAAAATTTATTCCATGAAAGGAAAATCAAGTGGAACAAAAAACACAATATGAAAAAAGTGAATAGGGATAAAATGTTGAAAGCAAATAAAAACAGATCATTAAGCACCCATTCAATGATTATAAGAAAAACAATTTAATCTAAGCAAAGATTATTTTCAAATAAAATTCAATAATAGCAAAAGTATGTTGTGGTAGAAAGTGTTGTGAACTAAGTTAGGCTACCTGGAATTTAATACCACCTTATCACTGACAAACTCCTGAACATCTCTTGACCTCGGTATACGTATCTGGACAATGGGTTTATATCATAACCTTCAAACCCTAAATTCTAAAATATAAGGGGCCAGATTTAACTAACTGAAAGACTTTCCTCCATGGCCATTTTTATTTTATTTTGTTTTGTTTTGTTTTTAAAGAAGCTTTAGATTACGTAAATGATACATTGAAAATACAGAGGGATTCCTATATACTCCACCCCTCCCCTCCCACACTTTTCCTCATTAACAACATCTTTCATTAGTGTGATACATTTGTTACAATTGATGAACACATAATGAATCATTGCTCCTAACCATGGTCAATAGTTTACATTGTAGTTTACACTTTGCAGAACACAGTCGTATAGGTTATGACAAAATGTATAATGGCCTGTATCTGTCATTACAATGTCATTAAGAACAATCCCAGTGTCCCAAAAATGCCCCATGTTACATATATTATTCCTTCTCCCTCCCCTCAGAACCTCTGGTGACCACTGCCTTTATATCAATGCTGCAAGATCTTCCATTGATAAAATAATAATGTCTACTTTAGTCCATAGTTGCATTGCCCCCTTATATTTGTTCATTCCCCAATCTTGAGGATTTTGGGATGGTGATGCCCACTGTATTTCTGAGTAAGAAGGGGCTTAGATCCCATGGGGCATAGGGATGGAACTGTCTTGCTTGCAGTTGTAGATACTCCCTGTTTATTGGGATGGGCGTTGTCCATCATCATCATTTTGTTAGTTGTCCTGGACAAGTCTGATAAACTGGAGAGTAAGTGTTGCAACACTGCTGAGATTCAGGGCTCAACTGGCATATGAACAGACTGAAGATTTAAGTCTCCGGTACATGTATTTAACAAATATAATGCTAATTATAGGTTCAAATAAAAGAGGCAGAAGAGCCATGTGTAGAGAAACTATAAATGAGTCTAACTCTGTTACATTAAGGAACACATATTCCAAGGTAAGGTCCACTGACAGGGTGCTGAATTCCTGATATTGTCTGCCCTGTCCAAGGCCTTTTTACTACCTGATGGAACTGGATCTTCATCCAATAAATTCAAATGGCCTATGTATCCACCCTTGTTATGCTAGCAAGTGCTTTCATCAATTGCCTAAAATAGTCTCTTTGGAGAAACAATGGGGATATGTGTGCACAAGCAATTAACGTATATGCATGTTACCTTACCAGGTAGGAAGTGGGGAAAGCTGAAGCATCGTGGCTTTCCTGTTAATTATTTTTAATCCTGGAAGGAAGAGTTCTGTGCATTAATTGAATGTTCCATGCCCAGATCTTTAATATCTCTGGAATCCTTCCCCATCGCCCCATTCTTCTTGCCAGTGCCCTCAGTCTGGCCCTATTAGTTTTTACCTGGAGGTAAGAGCCTCCTAATTAGTCTTGTTCTCCTGCCCTCGCCTCTCTCTGCCAACCCATCTCCCACAAGGCTACCAAGAAGGATCATGGGCACATGCAATTTAGATTGTGTCAAAAACCTTCAGTGAATGACCAATGCTTTCAAATAAAGAATACAATCCTTAGAACGGCATGCAAGGTCCTTAAGGAACTGTCCCGTGCCTACTTCTCCAGAGTCATCTCATACTGCTCCCACTTTTACAACTCCAGGCTCTAACCAACCCAAACTATTTACTGGCAGGGTCCCTAACCTTGCACTCACTGCTCCCCCTGCCTGCCTGCCAGTTCCTATCCCTTCTATGCTGCCTACCCCTTTTCTGCTTTGTTTACCCCTTTCCTTCTCTCATTCCCTTCCTGACACTTAGGTAAGATGCCCATAGTCCTGTGTCACACCATTCACACAGCACTGCAATCATTTACTTTTTTACTTTCCTCCATTGGACTGTCAACTTTTTGAAGACAGGAACAATCTTATTCATCAGTGTTTCCCATGCCTACTACAAGTTTTAGCTGAGAGTACTACAAATATTTTGTGATTGAATATTTACTTCAATATTTTGTTACAAGATAAAATAATCCCTCCTCAAACACAAAGCCCCTTATGCAAAATTCTAGAATAATAAATCTTTTTATTTTTTCTGCAAATTTGAAAATTCCAAATGATAAATGCCTAAATAGTGGATCACTCTGAGTGAGATAATTTTAAAGAAAAATCTAATATTTGGACAAAAAGCATATTTTCTGCTGTAGAGCATTGCATGAAAACTAAGTGATATACACCAAAAACGGTTTTTGATGGAAAATGAAAATTAGTTTGCCAGTAACCATTATTATTTAATGAATGCATAGCATTTACTTAAGGGACTATCTTTTCTGTTTTATTTTAAAATGTAGCAATATCTATAAGGATGTCTTTAAAATACTGTTTAATGAAAACAAGTTAGTTGTGCAATAGCAGGAAGAGAACAGTGCCTGGGATTCTAAGATCAAGAACACAGGTAGATACTATTTATGTTCTATTCATTCTTATTGTTGACATTGAATTATATGAATTCATGGCCATAGTTAAACTTCCCAGATATGTTAGTTACCATCCTGGTAATAACTGCTAAAATTTAGTTAGCATTTATGGGCCCAATACTGTTATAAGCATCTTACATCTAAACTCATTTATTCCTCATGACATCCTAAAGGATAGGCAAAATTACTATCTCCATTTCACAGATGAGGAAACTGAGGCAGAGAAGGTTTAAGTGAGTGTTAAAATTCACTAGTAAGTGACAGAACCAACAATAGAGGCTGCAGACTCTGGTTTCAGATACAGTACTCCCCACCGTACTATACTTTTCAAATGTAATGGGTGAGAAGAGTATCCAATTCATGGAGTTGTTGCCAGAATTAAGTTAAAATCTCTAGTATATTGCATTATCAATCCTAATTCTTCAGTCCTCCCTACCTTCATGCCCTTTGCCATGTGACTTTTCAGTTTCTTCCACTAAAAGCACAAATTATTTCCTTATCACCTCACTTGGGTTAAGCCACATGACCTGCTCTGGCCAAGAGAATGAGGTGAAAGTGACGGTGTTGCAGTCAGCATGCTCATTCTCTGCCGTTACTGCGTGAGGAACATGCCCTGAGTAGTCCCTGGTCCCAGGAGGAAGATAAGAGGCAAGTGATGCAGAGCCACCCAGGGGGGCCCAGCCTAGAAGAGCCAACTCCAGCCAACCCTCCCATGCGTGCACTAAATAAACACCTATTTATGTGTGCCTCTGAGATTTTGTCATTGTATCTTGCATAGTAGCATAGAATACAACACCTATAAAAGTGCCTGGAACAATGCTGGAACACAGCAGCTTTCCAGAGACATTAGCTATTATTATTATTATACTCTGCTGTCATCTTGTCTTTATAGTTCTGTTTTAAGCAAGTGATTCCATGAGGAACATATTTTACAATTTTTCTTGCTAGTCTTGAGCATAAGAGGCACATAGGTATAGCTTATTTTACTAGGCTGTGCACTCTTTGAGGGCAGAAACTCTGGATATTTCTTTTATTTATCATTTTACTCCCAGCTCTTCAAAAGTGCCCAATAAATATTTGACGAATAAAAACTGTGTTTTTTCTTCCTCTCAAATGAAATTGTTCTAAGGCTAAGCTACTTTTTTGGTGGCAAATTAGGGCAAGCACTTTGGAAACTGTTTAGCCACATGCTGCATCACTGTCCGTGGTTTCTATTGGAGCACCTATAGCATGAAATCTGTCACAAGTATGCTTCATTCCTTCAATAATGAAATCTCCCAATGCAAGCCAACCTCAGAGTCCTAAATTGTTAAGGAAGTACTAGCTTGTTGCAAGGAACTAAAAAGAACATGCATGATTGCATCGTACTGCAGTGTTACAGAGAAAGCAGACATGCCTCTTAGTCTGCATACCAAGTTAAGAATCTCAACCTTCCCTCCATATTGCTCCTTCTAAACACTAAATAAAAGGATGGACCGTATCTACTATGACTATATCAAGCATAATATTTCTAAGCGTAGATGAAAGCTGCATATCTGTATTTAAGAGGCCAGAAGGAATTGCTCTGCTCAGGCTTTTTGAGACCCCTCCAGGGCCCATCCCCCCCAGGCCCTGGCCACCCAAGCTCCCCCTGGACCTTTGTCTGCATGCCCAGTTTCCATTGCTGTGGGAGATTGAATTATGTACCCTGACAAAGACATGTTCTTAATCTTCCAAATTTCTGTGGATGTGAACTCATAAATAGGACCTTTTGAAGATGCATTATCAGTTAAGGTGGGGGTATATTTGTGAATAGGATCTTTTAAGATCCTATTTTGGTATAGCCTAACTGAAAGACGATGGCCTTACTCAGTACAACTAGAGGCTTTATTCAAAGAGGAAATTCTGACATGGCCACAAGAGGCAGAAGCTGGAAGTCAGCAGAGACAGAAGAACAGGCACAAGGGGAAAGCAGTCGCCATGTGATGGGAGCCGAGACGCAAGCCAAGGAACCACAAAGCCTGCAGCAAGACAGCACCGAAAAGGAACAGACTTCGGGGATCGGCTTTGCCGAAGCCTTGGTTTGGGACTTCTGGCCTCTAAAACCACGAGCCTATCAATCCTTGTTGTTTGAGCCAGCCCACTGTGTGGCATGTGTCCCAGCAGCCCTGGCAAGCTCAGACAACCACCAAGGCCCACACTCACATCTGTCACTTTGGGACTGCCCTGCACCTCTGGTGCCTGTGACTGCTGAATCCATCGGAACACCTGCAATTAGGAAGGGGAAAGAATAACACTTGCTATTCCCTTTCCTTTAGTGCTTCCAGCTTTTTCTTATGTTCTACCTTTTTTTCTTCCTTATAAAGAAATGCTAAATAAATTGCTCCTCACTCTTAGTGATGCCACCAGCAAACACAGCAGTAAACTTCCTGATGACTGTTCTCAGTTCAAATATTTAATTATCACCCTGCCCCCCAAACACACACACACACACACACACACAAATGTGGCCAATGAATGTCTACAGTTACCCTGTGTTACAGAAGTGATAACTGCTGCATCACAGGGACAAGAAGTGGAAATAGGGACAGGAAAGAGAATAGAGTTAGAGGTACCTTTATTTCCTTCCCTAAACCTGTTAAAGTATTATGTATGCAACTTTAAAATCTTTATAAGGGTAACTTATTCTTATATATTTGTTGTTGATGTTTGTTGCCTTCTTTTAAGTGGCAATTTTGCCTTATAAGGTGAATCCCCTGAAGGGCAAAGTTTTATGAGCCACTGCTGGTGCTGCTATGCATAAAGCCTCTAAAACCACCAAGAAATGAGTGCTACTCAAAGCCCTTCCAAATATCAGTATTGTCAGCCCTCTACACAATTGGTTGATTAAAATGTCATATTCGAGAGCCAAATAATCAGCATAATGAAATGGTTTTTATTTAAAAGTTATTTAAGAATGAAGTGTTAAAGATCTGTTTCTGTCTGGATCACTGTTTCTCACTGTTTCCCACACTCGACTTTAAGATGTTCAATAATATATAATTACTTGTATAATATGCATTTGTAAAGTGTTTGAACATTTTAAAAGAAAATTCCAAGGAAAGTATTGATGAGAATTTTAAAAGATGTTTTCTCCTAGGCAAACAACATAAGCATCTTGTTTTCTTTAAAAATTTCAGTGGGCACCCAAAACCAGGACTAGTTACTATCTCCTAAAGAAGACTTTCAGTGAGAACAATTTGTGGGATCAAGTTATCTATTACCAAATATGAGCTACATTAGAAATTGTTTACATAAATTGTTTCCTAGGAATAATAACTTAAACATAAATATCTCCTCCTATTTCCAGTATTAAATTTCTGTTGCTTTTAAAGTAAATCATTTGCAGGTTGCAGGTTCACCTATGAAGAGATAAAAGCAACTGATACTTCTTCAAAATGAAAAAGTAGATTCAAGTCATGTTTTTATTTGTTAAAAAATATGTAATAGCTACAATATAGGATACGTGCTAAGAGAGTTTTTTACCCGTCGGTTGAGTACTTGTCACCTAGCAACAATCAGCAAGTTGTTTTCATTAAACAAAATCATTCAACCAGCCATGAAGAGAAAGTGTGGTAAGCAGAATTCTAAGATGTCCTGAAGATTCTTGCCTCCTGGGGTACACATTCTATACACCTGTGAATATAATGAACTTCAATCCTGCCACTAGGTTACATTACATGAAAAATGTAATAAGATTTGGAAGGTGCAAGTAAGGACCCAAAGCAGTTGACTCTGAGTTCATCAAAAGGGAGAATATTCTGGGTGAATCTTACCTAATCAATGGAACCCTTAAAAAGGCCTGAGCCCCTCCTGAAGTCACAGATTGGAAATATGAGAGGGCAAGCAGTGCATAAATAAAATTGGTTCCTAGCTGTGGCAGTTTGAGGTTGTTTTATGAATCCCAAAAAGAGAAAGATTGTGTTTGTAAACTAATCGATTCTTCTGGGTGTGATACCCCTTGATTCAGCTGAGATGTCTTTGATTAGACTACCTGATCAGGTTAGGACTTTTAGATTTGACTACATCAGAGGGTGTGACTCGGGTTGAGCCCCTGCCCCTTTGCTGGGTCTGATATAAACAGACACTCACTCAAGAAGACACACAGAGGAGAGAACTTTGTCATTTTTGATGCTGCCACATGACAGAAAGGCTAAAGCCCCAGAGAGATGGGCCATTTGCCTGTTAGCCTACAGCTGACCTTGAGAAGAGAGCAGTGACTGATTTAGAAAGCTCTGAAAGACAAGCCCTATGCCAGCCTGCAGATGAGATTGGGAAGAAACTGGGTCCACAAAGCCTGAAGAGGAAGAGAAAGTGGAGAGGGGAAGGCTGAAACTTGGAAGAGGTTGCCTGCCATCTTGTCTTGGTAGCTGACTTTGGTGAGAAAGTACCTCTTATGGTACTTTGAGTTGGGCTTTCCATGGCCTTGGGACTGTAAGCTTTCACCCCGAATGAATACCCTTCACTTACAAAAGCCAAAAGATTTCTGGTACTTTGCATTGCCACCCCTTTGGCAGACTGATACACTAGG
>PVKH010036741.1:0-11550 GCA_004027955.1 Chaetophractus vellerosus | reverse complement strand
AAGTCAATGTCAAAGAATGGACACAAAGAAGACTTGTAGATTTTTGGCCCATGCAACTAATTCATTGTGGTGACATAACTGAGATGAGAAAGATGATTAATTTGAGTTGCCCTCTTCTCACTTTCTATTCTTTAAAAACAAAGCAAATATGATTCGCAGACAAGGAAACTTTTAAAATTGAGAATATGTCAGGTGTAACTATTTTTCTTTGCTTTGTGGCCTGTCTTATGGGTAGGCTCACAAATCTTTGAGAAACTTAATTATGAAAAAAGAAAAAAAAAGACAAAAGATAAAGTCTGTTAATCATAAAATTAATTTTGAGGCAGTCCATGTATCTATTTTGTTTTCTTTTATTGCTTGTGCTTTGGGTGTAAGGTCCAAGAAAACAATCACCACCACAAGTTCTTGAAGATATTTCCCTACATTGTCTTATAGGAGTTTTATGGTTTTAGTTTTTATATTCAGGTTCTTGATTCATTTTGAATTAATTTTTATATGAAATGTGAGATAGGAGTCCTCTTTCCTTCTTTCAGCTATCAATATCCAGTTATCCAAGCACCAGTTGTTGAATCGGCTCTTCTGACCCAGCTGAATGGGTTTGACAGCCTTGTCAAAAATCACTTGACCATAGATGTAAGGGTCTATTTCCAAACTCTCGATTTGTTTGCATTGGTTAATCTGTCCACCTTTATGCCAGTACAATGCTGCTTTTACCACTGTAGCTAGAAAATATGCTTTAAAGTCTGGAATTTAGAGTCCTCCAACTTTGTTCTTTTTTTATATGATATTTTTGGCTATTCAAGGACCCTTAACCTTCCAGAAAAAATTAATAATTGGCTTTTCCTGTTCTACAAAGGATATTGGAATTCTCATTGGGATTGGATTAAATCTGTAGATCAGTTTGGGTAGAATTGACATCTTAATGATATTTAGTCTTCTAACCCAATTTACTGAAGGATATAAATATCCTTCCATTTATTTATATCATATTTGATTTCTTTTAGCAATGTTTTATAGTTTTCTGAATACAGGTCCTTTATGTCCTTGGTTAAATTTACTCCTAAATATTTGATTATTTTATTCACAATTGTAAATGGAATTTTTATCTGACTTCCTCCTCAGATTGCTCATTAGTAGTGTTTAGAAACACTATTGATTTTTGTGTATTAATCTTATATCCTACCACCTTGCTGAAATCAACTATAAGTTCTAGTAGTTTTGTTGTAGATTTTTCGGGATTTTTCTAAGTATAGGATCATATCATCAGTGAAAAACAAAAGTTTACTTCTTCCTTTCCTATTTGAGTGCCTTTTTATTTCTTTTTTCTTGCCTAATTGCTCTAGCTAGAACTTCTGGCACAATATTGAATAATAGTGGAGAGAGGTGGCATCCTTGTCTTGTTCCCAACCTCAGTGGGAAAGCTTTCAATCTTTCTCCATTGACTAAAGTGTTAGCTATGGGTTGTTCATATATGCACTTTATCATATTGAGGAAGTTCTTTCTATTCCTATCTTTTGGAGTGTTTTTTTAAACAAATCAATTTTATTGATACATATTAATAAAGCATAAATCCATATAAAGTGTACAATCAATGGTATCTGGTATAATCACATAATTGTGCTCTCATAACTTCAATCATTTTTAAAGTATCTTCATTATTCCAGTAATAATAATAATAAATAAAAACCAACCAACCAACAAAACCAAACTCATCATTCTCAATCTCTATTTCCCCTGACATACATAGCTCCTATTCTGTTTCCTTTTCTCTAATTGATTTACATTTATATTTTGTAAAACCAGTCTTATATATGCAATATCATATTTGTATTTTACATGAGGTTTCACTATGCTATACAGTCCCATGTTACATTTTTTAGCTTTCCTTCTAGTAAAATACATGTTTTGGAATGTTTTTTTATCAAGAAAGAATGTTGTCTCTTGTCAAATGCCTTTTCTGTATCAATTGAGAGGATCATGTGATTTTTTTTTACTTCACTTTATTAATGTCATGTATTACATTGATTGATTTTCTTATGTTGAGCCACACTTGCATACCTGGTATAAAGCCTATTTGATTGTGATGCATAATTTTTAAATCATGAATTTGGATTTAGTTAGCAAGTATTTTGTTGAGAATTTTTGCATCTATATTTATTAAAGAAATAGGTCTGTAATTTTCTTTTTTCATAATATCTTTATTTGGCTTTGGTATTAGGGTGATGTTAGCTTCACAGAATGTTTGGTAGCATTCCTTCCTTTTCAATTTTTTGGAAGAGTTTGAGAAAGATTGGAATTAGATCTTCTTTAAATGTTTGGTAGAATTCCTTATGAAGCTATCTGGTCCTGTACTTTTCCTTTTTAAGGAATTGTTTTATGACCATTTCCATGTCTTTACTTGTGATTGGTTTGTTGAGGTCTTCTATTTCTTCTAGGGGTTCAAAATTAAATACTTTTTTTCTTTTTTTAAATATATATTTTTATTTTTTTAAAAAGATACTTAGATTATATAAATGTTACACAAAAAATATAGGGATTCCCATATGCCTTACTCCCCACACCTCCCACATCCTCCCACATAAACATTCTTCATTAGTGTGGCACATTCATTGCAATTGATAAATGCATCCTGGGGCATTGCCACTGAGTATGGACCATAGTTCACATTGTAGTCAACACTCTCTCCCACACAATTCTGCATGTTATGTGATGATTTAAAATGGCCTATATCTGTCTTTACAATGTCATTCAGGACGATTCCCAAGTCCCCAAAAAGCCCCCATATTACAATTGTTTTTTCCTCTTCCTGCTCCCAAAGCCTCCAGGGGTCACTACCTCCACATCAATGTTGTAATTTCTTCCAATGTTAGAATCACAATATGTAGCATACCAGTAAATCCACTTTAATCCATAGTTCTTTCCCCAATCCTGAGGATTCTGGGATGGTGATGTCCACTCCACCTCTAATTGAGAGGAGGCTTCGATCCCATTCAGCTGATGGATGGTACTCTCTTGCTTGCAGCTGTTGGCTCTCTTGTTTCCTTGGTATGGTGGCTGACAAATCCTCATCTCCTTGTTAGTTGTCCTGCATGAGTCCAATGAACTGGAGATTAAGTGTTACAATTCACTTGAGGTTCCAATCCCAGCTGGCACATGGACAGCCCAAAGACTCCAGTCTCTTGGATGTATACCTACAAACTCCAGCAACAAGTACAGGTTTGAATAGAAGGGACAGATGAGCCATGCATACAGAAGCCATAATTGAATAAAACTCTGTCACTCTCAGGAGCACAAACTCCAAAGTAGGGCCCACTGGCAAGGCACCAAACTCTGGAGCTATCTGCCCTGACCATAGGACCTGGGTGTCTCCAGAGCCCTCAGAAGCCCCACTAGTTGGGGTAGTATCACTTTGGCAGTCTATGAGATCCTGCTGAGATGTGCATAAATGTTACCTCTGGGTTGACCTCCCAACTCACTTTGAAGTCTCTTAGCCATATAAATGCATTTGTCTTACCTTTTCCCCCTTTTATTTGAGGTCTTTTTCCAGTTGCATTGCTAGCTGGTGCTTGGTAGTAATCCCTCGGTGCCAGGGAGGCTCATCCCCAGGAGTCATGTTCCATGCTGGGGGGAAGGTAATGCATTTATATGCTGAGTTTGTCTTAGAGAGAGGCCACATTTGAGCAACAAGGAGGCTCTCAGGAGGCAACTCTTAGGTACTCTACAACACTAGGCTAAGTTTCAATTTCAAGAGCAAAGGCTCATAAGCATAGTCGTCAATATCAAGAGTCCATCAATGGATCATCCTCCTTCACCAGTCATTGCCCCTGCATTTGGGGGACTGTTGCTGCTCCATTAGAGAATGTGACAGAGCTCTCCAGGATGGGAATTCAATATTCTCTCAGTTATTGTGTGAGTCTCCACCTAGTGTGCATTGAAGTAATATGACAGGAAGGTAGTGATATTATTGGGTTGGGTGGTACATGTTTGACAGGTGGGTAGATTGGGGAGACTGGGTTGGAAGGTCCAGGAACTGGGAGAAGAGTTGGGAGAGGGACCAGGTGAACACGGAGGTTTTGTGGGTATGTGGTTGAAAGTACAAAGTTGGGAATGCTCTTATAGCAATATGACAAGAAAGGGCTACTGGTTTAGGGTGTTGGCATTTGTGGGGGGGCATTCAGGACAGGGTGCGCCTGGATTAGGCTTCTAGGGAGTGTGTGAGTGATCATTCTGTCATAATGTGTTGTATCAGTGGGTGGAGACCAAAATAATGAGTGGGAAGGAGTTGGACTCCCATCCTGGGGAGGTCTGATTTGTTCACAGAGAGGCAGGAGTTTCTCAAGAGCATGGACAGTTCCTAATAGGGGAGGACAAACCACTGTGTCAAGATCTCAGTGTTGTTGCAAGTAACTATGAATCTTGTCATCCAAGGAGTGAAGCCAGGGGGTCGCTGTGGGCCCTGAGGGGAGGGGGAGGGAGGAATAGAATAGATCGAACTGGGGGTATTTAGTGGGCAATGGAAGTGTTCTACATGATCTTGCAATGATGGACACAGGCCATATTAAATGTTATCAAAATTTATAAAAGTGTATGATGTAAAAAGTAAACTATAATGCAAAACATTGACCATGTTTACTAGCTATGTTTCACTATTTAACAAAGGTACCATCCACATATAAAAAGATATTAATATGGGAAGGGGGAAAGGGGAAGGATGTTGAGTATATGAGAGTCCCCTGTATTCTGTATGTGACTTTACTGTGACCTAAAATTTCTTTGAAAACAAAATGAAAAAAGTAAGACACTGGGGAATAAATGGAAGAAAATGCCACTTTACATACAGGACACCAGATATTACAGTGATGAAAGGCAAAATGTCAAAAAAATTTTTTTAAAATATTTTTCATTATTTTTTACTATCCCAATCTTTAAATTTTTAAAAATACTTTTGTATTTCAAATGATTTTTTTAAGAAGGTGAAAAACAACCAACTCAATGCAAAAACATCTTTGTAAACTACATTCTAATAAGGGATTGATTTCCATGTTATATAGAGAAATCACACAACTTAACAGCAGAATGACAAGCAACCCAATTAAAAAATGGGCAAAAGAACTGAACAGACATTTTTCTGAAGTGGAAATACAAATGGCCAAAAGACACATGAAAATGTGTTCAGTATCACGAGGTTTTAGGGTAATGCAGATCAAAACTACAATGAGATATCATCTCATACCATACAGAATGACCATTATTTTTCTTAAAAAACAAAACAATACAGAAAACAAGTGCTGGAGAGGATGTGGAGAAATAGGAACACTCCTTCACTATTGGTGGGAGTATAAAATGGTGCAGCCTCTGTAGAAGATGACTTGGCAGTTCCTCAGGAGACTAAATATAGAACTTACGGCAATCCTGCTACTAGGAATATATTCAGAAGAACTGAAGAAAGGACATGAACAAATATTTGCACACCAATGTTCATAGTGGCATTATTCACAATTGCTAAAAATGGAAACAACCCAAGTGTCCATAAACCAATGAATGTATAGTCATATGATGGAATATTATTCAGCTACAAGAAGAAATCAATTGGGGAAGCACATGACAACATGGAGGAACCTTGAGGACATTATGTTGCATGAAATAAGCCAAACACAAAAGGACAGATATTATATGGTCTCCCTGATAGGAACTAAATACAATGAGTAAACTTATTGAATTAGACTTTGAGGTGTAGGTTGGTGGGAGATGGAATGTGGGATGAAAAGGGGGAGACAATACTGGATGAATGTAGCGTGTTTAATAAGGTCAAATGTAAATATGTGGTAACAGATGGACTTGACGGTCACACATTATAATGAGTGTAACAAGAACTGTAGATTTATGGATGTGATTGTGGCTGAAATGGGTAGTCTAGGGACATTAATGTTAGTTGGAGGACAGCTGTAGGATAATACAGGGAATGTATAACAATGATTTTGGCAGTAGATGAGGATTGTGGTTAATAACATAAATACAGGAATGTTCTTTTACTACAAGATGTTAAGAATGTGGTGATACATGGGACAATATAACTAATGTAATTTATAGACTACAGTTAACAACAACATTGTACTATGTTCATAGCAAAAGCAAAGTAGGTACTGTATTAGTGCTAAAGGTAAATAAAAAAGAACATGGGGTGTGGTTTTGTGAGATATGAATATGATTAAGCATTTTTTTCTCTTTTTCATTTCCTCATTAATAAGGAGACCTTTACTATGTCACTTAACTAATCTGTGTTCATACGTGTATCTTTTAAAAAATTTATTATATATCCCCCCCCCCCTTTCTGCTTGTTCTTGCTGTGTTCATTTTTGCATTCTTCTGTGTCTGCTTGTCTCCCAATTATGAGTACTCCCATAATTCCTTCATCGTGGATGGGCTTCGGAATGATCACTCTGTCAGGAATGTGGAAGGATGTTTGGGTAGGAATTCTTCTCTAGCAAGGTTTCTTAATCTTTTTTGTTCCATGGACTCCTCTGCTGGTCAGGTGAAAAACATAGACCCCTTACTAAGTCCACACTATATTGTGTATTATTTAATGAATATATCACACCCACAAACATGTCTCCACAAAAATAATTTTTTTTTTAAATTTAAATTCAAGCTCATGGGCCCCTTGTTAGGAATTCCTGTTCTTAGAAAGCCAGTTTCTATAGAAGGCTATTATAGCAGCCCAGGCAGGAGTCAATAAAAGTTGGAATGAGCGCAGAATCCTACTGCTCTTCTTTACAACTTGTGTGCCTTTGAACAAGTTGTTTCTGGTCTCATTTCCATATCTGAAAAAAATGAGAGTGTGGTCCTAAATGCTATAATTAAATAATCCCTAACATGTCTCCACAAGGCGCTCTCATTATGAAGGACACTTCTGTGGATATTAAGAGGAGGCAGGCTACTGAGTTTTTATTTCCTATTGCAAAATTGAAATACAAATTGGTATGTACATATGGAAATATGGCTATATGCCTGTGTATTTATATAATAATTTGTTCACAGAACCCATACTCAAATACCAATTTGCTTTGCAACCCATTTCATTTTATGTATTTCTTTTCTACAAAGTCAAAGAGGGGAAAAAAAAGAAAATTAAAAACAAAACACTGAAAAATAGTATCAACAGACCCTCTTGAGGAGAGAGAATATTTTTTAAAAGACATTTATGATTTGGATTGTTATATCAGATTTAATGCTGGTAAAGACTATGAATTGTGATTGGAGTCTTAGGACTCTGGTGGCAGTAAAGGGCTTTTGTGGTTATTAAACACCTCAACTTTACTCAGGCATTTAGCAAACCACAAAAGCCATTAATTGGCTGTTTTCTCCACTATTAAGGATATTGCTTCCAAAGCATCAGTAAGTACAGAGTAGATCTATGGTTCTCTTTCTCTCTTACTCTCCAGATAATTTATAGATTAGAAATACATACGCAGGTTTTTATTTTATTATCAAATAAACAGTCCTTCAGGGAATTTGATTTCTATAGGTTTCTAAAACAAACTTAATTTTAAACCAATTTCTCCTGATGTTTGTAAATCAGCATCCTGAGACTTGGAACTCAGTTTTAGGGATTTTCATCTGCCTTTTTTCTGAAAATCTAAAAAAAATATATGTTAAATCTTGTTGCCTTAGAGGCCTATGCCATCTTAAATTATTCATGTTTACACAGGCAATGCTGTACATGTGAAGACAGAGCATCCAACTTTCGTCAAAAGACTCTTTTGATTCTCTCTAAGTTACTTGCAACACACTTAGACTCCACACAAACCTTCTAGATACATCAACCTGTTTTTTTCCCTATTTAGAATATAGTCAAATCATTATTGGGAGAATTGTCAAGGCATTAAAAAGAAATGTTAAGTTCATCACTAATATCAATGCAAATACTGATTTGAAAGCCAAAAAGCAACCTGAAAAATAATGCATAATAAATTAGAAAGTTAATCGAGATATCATTTTTGATAACATCATGCCAGCAAATAAAGACCACTTTCATCTACTTAACACAACCTATGCAAGCTTAAAAATTCATGGTGCTAAATAAGTACTGCTTTGCTCATCATCAGAAGTAGGAGGCTCCTGAAACCTCCTCCACATGCACTGCTATCTCTGAGTCGCTCTAAGTGCATCATCAACAGAAATTGCAGTGGTTTATGGTAACTCAGGGAATGACAAAGGGTGGAGTATTATCCTCATTTATAAACTCAGAGGTTAAATGATGAATGCGAGGCAAATCACAGGAGGGATTTGGTGGCAGAAAATATTCTAAAACCTTAGGTTTCTCATTTTTATCCAGCTAAGCTATTCTTTTTTTATTTTCCTCTTGTTCTCAGATCCTGTCAGTCTAGACCTACTCAGAAATTAAGTATGCTAGAATCAAATGAGCATAGATTCTTGAATCTGAGCTCAAAGTCCCTTCACTCACATAGGTCATAAGGAGCTATATGGAGGCTGTCTTTCTGAATCAATGTTTTTCCTAAGAACAGAAAAGGCAATCAAAGAAGATCCCATTGCCCTTTTTGCCAAACTGGTATTATTGCTGTTGATGATGTATTAGTATGTTTGACATTTGTTTAAAATGTGTCCATTTTTGATGTTTAATTAATTGAAACTAAATGAATAATAAAGATAAATGTAGTTAACAAACAGGCTGTTTTGTAGTGCTGGAGACAGGGATTCTGAGCTCTAGTTTGGAGTCTGTCTAGTTTGGTTTTGGAGATGTTACAAAAATTACCTTTTCCCTCCACCCTACCTGTTTTCTTGTTTCTAAACAGAGTTAAATGAAACTGGAACCAACTTCTGGATATTTGAAGACAAGTCAAATTATACCAATAGGTCCACTGGATGTCTCTAGGTAGTCATATATTATTCTTATGTACATTCATGTGTTCCTGACTGTAGAAAACTACCTTAGAAAGAAAATTAAAACTGTGGGAAAGTCTCAGAAAAATTGGAAATTTGAACACACAGCAGACTGGAGTTTATATAAAATATATGATAGAACAAAAAATTTTAAAAGGCACACTAAGGAGCCAGAAAAGGGTTAGCAAGACCAACGGAAGTGTGACTAAGGGCACAAGAGAAATGGAGTTGAACAGCTCACATTATAATGAAATGGGCAATAAATGACAGCATAGTCATTTGTTGGTACATAGGAAATTGACTGTATGAAGCTTGATGAGATCTAAATTCATAGTGTGATTAGATGAAACTCTTTTATGTTAAAATTATGCATGTAAACCAGCTGGCCCATAAGACCTTTTTGTTCAGCTCTGATGTATTGACTATTTTTTTTGGCGTAACTCTTATTTGTACAAACATGACTACAACATGATCTTTCATTTATGTCTCCCTTCTAAAAATGATTCTTTTGTCTAACATCCTCATTTTGAATGATTTCTGGCCATGTTCACTCTGACTTAAAATTAAAAAAAAATACAACCACAAAATCATCAAACACAACTTTCCAAATTTTGAAAACCATTGAAATAATTATGAAAGAAGAAGGAAAGAGCTGCTCTCTCTTTGTGGGAGCTGTAAGATCTGGTATTCTATATATGTGATCCTTATCACTGAATGTTTTAGAGGTGTGGTACAGGGGTGGGACATGAATTATTATTTCAGTACATTTTATACCCTTTTAAAATTCTCAGAGTAGTATGAGAAAATAAATCTATTATTATGTATTTTGAATTGGAACAAGATCAATTTCTACTTAAAAATAAAAAGATACATGACCCCAAGAACTTAAAGAAGATAAAAAACACATGATCATAGCATTACTGTTTAAAAGTAATATTTAGGTAGCTTAATGTAATGATAAAATATTTTTAGGTGCTAAGCCAACTTGGAGGCAGTTAAAATTTTAAATTGAAAGCTAAAACAAAATTATGTATATTGGAAGGAGGAGTGCAAGATGGCGGCAGGATAAGGAGTTCTAAGAGTCAGGTCATTCTACAGTGCAGTTAGTAATAACCCATAGCTATCTAAAGCATCTGTTTGGGGGGCACCCAGGAGGAAAGAAGAGCATCCTGCAACATCTTTGGAAGAACAGAAGGTGGATACTGCCCATCTGCAATGAAGATTCATGAATACAACACTCCACACCACCAAGCCTGGCGCCCATCACCCTCTGGCAGCATAAAAAGCCTAAGGGACTATTCCCTCACTGGAACTGGAAGCTCCATTTCCCAAAAACAGGGAAGGAAGACATGGTTGGTCACTGACTTCAGCTACTGATTAGTAAATTTGGCTGGCTAAAGTCCAATCCTAAGAATAGCTAAAGTTTGAATCTGTCCAAGTTGGAGAGTGGCTGGTAGACTCCATTTTAACTGCCCATGACATGAGTGGAAGTGAGGCTGATTGAAAAATCACAGTGATGGTAGGGTCTGATTTCTTTCTAGCCAGATTGGATTGCTACCCTAGCCTGGACTCCAGCCTTGCTTCCAGAAGGGAATAAGCCTGGGGGGACGTGCACCAGCCTTTCCTGGCAACTGTAGTTGCTTTCAGATCACATGGACTAGATTGTTGGGTACCATGTGGCTACATGCCCACATGTGGTTCCAGTCCCACCACTGACAGGAAGTAGGGAGCACAGTCTTTACTCAGCCTCTCAGGGCAAGATCGAAACTATACAAAGCACTTTCTTGGATCATAAAGGAATAAAGCTGGAAATCAATAACAGGCAGTAAAAGGGAACAATGCACAAATATATGGAGATTAAACAACATGCTCTTAAATAATCAGTGGATCAAAGAAGAAATTGCAAGAGAAACAAATAAATATCTCAAGATGGATGAAAATGAGACACACTATCAAAACCTATGGGATGCAGCAAAGGTAGTTCTGAGAGGGAAATTTATATCTTTCAATGTTTATATTAAAAAGGAGGAAAGGGCTAAAATCAATGACCTAACTACACAGCTGGCAGAACTAAAAAAAGAACAGGAAACTATTCCCAAGGGAAGTAGAAGCAACGAAATAATATAAAGATCAGAGCAGAAATAAATTAAATTGAGAACAAAAAAAAAAACAATAGAGAGAATTAACAAAACCAAAAACTTGCTCTTCAAGAAGATTAATAAAATTAACAAAACCTTAGCTAGACTGACAAAGAAAAAAATAGAGAAGATGCAAATGAATAAAATCAGAAATGAAAACTGGGATATTACTGCCTACCCCACAGAAATAAAAGAGATCATAAGAGGATACTATGAACGACTGTACCTCAACAAACAAGACAATGTTGATGAAAGGAAAAAATTTCTAGGAATATGTGAACAAACTACACTCACCCTAGAAGAAACAGAACACCTCAAGAAACCAATCACAAGTAATGAGATCGAAACAGTCATCAAACAATTCCTCACAATGGAAAGTCCAGTATCAGAGAGCTTCACAAGTGAATTCTACCAAGCATTCAAAAAAGTTTTAATACCAATCTTACCCAAACACTTCCAAAACAGGAAGTAACACTACCAAACCTGTTCAAGGAAACCAATATCACCCTAA
>PVKH010036740.1:0-11696 GCA_004027955.1 Chaetophractus vellerosus | reverse complement strand
TTCCCCCTATATTTTTGAAGTTACATTTATGTAATCTAAGCATCTTTAAAAAGAAAAGATTAACAGGTGAAGTCTCATCAGAAACCATGGATGCCAAAAGGCAGTGAGATGACAAATTCAAAGTACTAAAAGAAAAAAGTGTCAACTAAGTATTCTTCAATGTGTGGCAGAACTACTTTTCTTTTTTTTTTTTTTAAAGATTTATTTATTTTATTACATATCTCCCCTCCCCCCCGCTGCGGCGACGCGCCGAGACTGGTCACTGCGCAGGCGCGGCTTTCCCCGCTTGTGGGCGCCTTCTGCTTCCATTCACGGCAGGCTCTCAGTTCACGGGTGGCTGGCTGCGCTCCATTCGCAGGCGACCTGCCCTGCCCGTGACGGCTTTTGCCTGTCCGTGGCAGCTTTTTGCCCTGCCTACGGCGGCTCTGGCCCGCCCATGGTGGCTTGCCATTCTCAAGGCGGTCTGCCTGCTAGGAGAGGTCCCCGGGAAACGAACCCGGGGCCTCCCATGTGGTATGCCGATGCCCTATCCACTGGGCTATCCAGTCAGCCCCAGAACTACTTTTCAAAAAATGAAGAACAAAGTAAGATATTCCTTGATAAACAAAAGCTGAGGAAATTGTCATTAACAGAACTGGCATTCAAGAAATGCTAAAGGAAGCCCTTCAGGCTGAAATGTAATGACACTAGACAGTAACTTAGCTCCACGGGAAGAAATAAAGAAATCCAGGAAGGTTACTACATAAGTATTAATATGGTTCATTTATAAATTGGGGGGTGGATTTATAACTAATTTTTCACTATTTGTTTTAAAAGACAACTGTATAAAGCAATAATTCTAAGTCTAGGATGATGGGCCCACAGTATGCAAAGATGTAATCTGTGAAAGTAACAGCATAAAGGTAAGGGGGGACTAGGCTATATAGAAGCAGTTTTTATATAATCTTGAAAAAAAGTTGGCATTTATCAGAACTATAATGTTGTAAGTTAGGATGTTGCTCTTCCCAGGGAAACCTCTAGGGAAATAACTAAAAAAAAAAGTAAAGTAGAAAGACAACGGAATTATAATGGTACATTAGAAAATATGTAAACACAAAACAAAGCAGTAATAGAGGAAGTGAAGTGCAAAAGAAACATAAGACACATAGAAAACAAATAGCAAAACTTCAGAATTCTTTTTGTGTTGTTTTGATGCTGGATGGACCCCAGAAAATCATGTCCTTAGAGCTAATCCATTCCTTTGGCTGTAAACCTATTGTAAGTGGGACCTTTTGATTAGGTCACATCAGTTAAGGGTCTTTTGACTAGATTACTTCAGTAATGCATGACCCAGGATGGGTCTTAATTACTAGAGTCTCTTTAAACAGGATGAATATGGAGACACACAGAAACATAGAAGCACAGGGAGGAACCCACAGAAGCTGAGAAAGAAAGCCACACATGGAGCAGGCAGAAACTGGCAGATGCCACGATATGCCTTCCCATGTGACAGAGGAGACCAGGATCACCCACAGCCAATCTTCAGGGAGAGAGCATCACTTGATGATGCCTTTATTTGGGCCATTTTCTCAGCCATGGACTGGTAAGCTTGCAAGCTAATAAACCAACCATTTTTCAACCATTGTAAAAGCCAACCCATTCCTAGTGCATTGCTTTGGGCAGCTTTGAGGCAAATAAAAACACCTTCCTTATCAGTGATCACATTAAATGTAAACAAATTAAACTTTACAATTAAAAGCAGAGCTAGGAAGAATGGATGTAAAAACAAACATTATCCAAGAAAACTACAGACCAACAAGACTTATGAATTTAGATGCAAAAATCCTTAACAAAGTATTAGCAAACCAAATCTAGGAATGTATAAAAATAATTTTACTCAGACCAGTTTGATAAAGGGCATCTATGAGAAAAACCCTAAAGTGAATATCATACCTAAAAGCAAATGACTGAATGCTTTACCTCTATGATCAGGAACAGGGCAAAGACTTTCCCACCATCCTTATTCTATAGAGCACTGGAAGGTCTAGCCAGCAAAATAAGATAAAGAAATAAAAGTAAGATTTGGAAAGGAAGAAACAAAACAGTCCCTATTGGCTGATGGCATGATTGTTTATATAGAAAATCCCAAAGAACCTCCAAAACTATCTCATACATTGCTGACAGAAATGCAAAATGGAACCATTTCAGAAAAGTTTAGTTTTATATATACTTACCCTACAACCCAGTAATCTTACACCCAAGTATTTATCCAAGAAAATAAAAACCCATGTCGACACAAAAATAAACATGAATGTTTATGTCAACTATATTCATAACAGTCAAGCTGGAAACAACAGGTGAAAGGATAAATTGTAATAGATATATAAAATGGATCACTACTAAGCAATAAAAATGAAGATACTACCAATACATGCTACAAGATGGATGAATCTCAAAATCATGCAATGAAAGAAGCCAGACAGAAAAGAATACATCCTAACTCCATTTATGTAAAATGCTATAAAATACTAATCTAAACTATTGACAGAAAGATCAGTGGTTGCCAGGGGTTAGGAGGGAGGGAGAAGTGACTGGGAAGGGGAATGAGGAAATTTTCTGGATGGTGGACAAATACTATATTTTAATTGTGGTGGTAATTACATGAAAGTATACTTTTGTTAAAAACTCAACAACCTGGCTACTTAAATAGGCAAATATTACCATATTTAAGTTATACCTCCAAGATGATTATTAAAACTTTTCATAAATTTTTAATAGTGAAACTGAAAACTTTGAAAACTTTCATAAACAGGAAAATGGACAATACTGTTATAGTTACATAAGGTTGTACCTTATATTTTATTAAAATGAGTCAACTTGAGTTAAATATATAAACCTGGATAAATGTCAAAACCATGCATTAGATGACAAAAGCAAGTTGCAGAAGAATACATATGTTCCCCCTGACATAAATACTTGCAAAAACAATAATATATTATTTATGAATACATAGAGACAGCAAGAGAGTAAAACTAATAAGACATATGTGAGATCAATAAAAACCAAATTTAGAAGTGTTTGAAGGTGGGAAGTGTTATAGAAGTATAATGGTTTGGGAAACAGCACACAGATGCTTCAACTATTTTTGTAATATTTTATTTCTAAGCTTCAGTAGGTTCACTAATGGTTAGGTTATTCCTCATAATTTGACACATGTATGAAGTATTTCCCTTAAACTTCACCAAGTTTCCTCGCCCCTGCAAGTGTGGGCTGAAATTGAGTCAAGAGGCTTGGATTCAAGAAAGTAAGTCCCACTGAGTTCCCAGGCCTGTGAAATAGGCCACTAAGGTCACATGTCCTAGAGAACTTCAGGCAGTCCCCCTGAAATTCCTCCACATCAGAGGCAGGGATAGCACAAGGCCAAGGTATATCCCACTGCCTCTGGTTGGTTCCAGAGTTTGCTCTGTTGAGGGGCTGATCCATTCTGAGCTCCCTTAGGGGAAAATCCCAGGATGAACCAGGAAGTACCTGAAGAGGTACTGGTGTAGTTGGGGAGCTGACAAATGATAGGTGTGCGGCATAAGGTTTTTCACCACGGACAGACATGCATTTCTCCAAAAGTGGAATTAGAGACTGAGATCACTCGATTTATTTGTGCTTTTTAAAAGCTATGTATTCAAGTTATTATTTCATGTATTTTATAAATGTTTATTTTCAGTTGTCTATTAAGAAATTGGAGTTCACAGCAAGACATGACTTACCATGTAATACTATATCAAGAGGAAAATTTTTATCCATATTTCCTAAATTGACCAAATTCTTTCAATGCAATCCTCAGCTATAATAAAGCATGAATTTTTGTTAAAGCCATCATATTAAAATCATCTGTAAAACTTCATTTTAATATCATTTATCTTCTTAAGTAAAATAGTTCAGTTACATGTGCTACAATCTTTGGGTATCTTCCCTATGACTTCTCTGACGTACAGTGAATACAACTTGTATCTGAATGTTTCAGAAAATACAGGATGTTGACACTTTTCCCCAGGTGTGATTATCTAATGTTTAATAATGGACAATTTCTGAATGAATATTTACCTATATCCATTTGATTCACAGGATTCTTTCCTATAAGTTCCTTGTTTAATAAGCTCGAATTTATAGTAAAATAGGCCCCTACATTCCCTACATGCATTATGTAGTTTCTTCTACATATATTCAATAGTTTTTAGTTATCTTATTTATAACAGCTTTTAAACATTCATTACATTCATAATATTTTCCTGTATTTTCTTTCCTACTTTGGAAGATGACTTATGGGTAAAAGTTTTCTATATTTTTTACATCCATAAGAGTCATGGCCTATGTAAATTCCCCAAAGTATTTTGAAGTGTGAGTTGTTAGAATAGGATTTCTCTCATAGTTATATGTATAACATTTCTCTCCTCTGTATCCTTGGATGCACTGTGAGAACTGATTTCTAAGGGGTTTTCTCACACTCATCACTTTCATAGGGTTTCTCGCTTGTGTGTCTTCTCTGATGTACTTTGAGGCCTGAGTTGCAACTGAAGGTTTTTCCACACTGGTTACATTCATAGGGTTTCTCCCCTGTGTGTTCTCTGATGTTTAGTGAGATCTGACTTATGATAGAAGGACTTACCACATTCGTTACATGTATAAGGCTTTTCCCCCGTGTGTATTCTCTGATGTATTGTGAGTACAGATTTCTCAGAGAAGGATTTCCCACACTCATTACATTTATAGGGTTTCTCCCCTGTATGTGTTCTCTGATGTGATTTGAGAACTGAGTTGGATGTGAAGGTTTTTCCAAACTGATTACATGCATAGGGTTTCTCCCCTTTGTGTGTTATCTTAGGCACTCTATAGTCTGTCTTGTGGTAGAAGGTTTTGCCACATTTTTTACATATATAGGGTTTCTCTCCTGTATGGGTTTTACGCTGTATTGTAAGGTGTGAATTCCTAGAGAATGATTTCCCACATTCCTTACATTCATGGGGTTTCTCCCCTGTGTGTGTTCTCTGATGTTTAGTAAGGTCTGATTTATTATAGAAGTTTTTTCCACACTTATTACAATCATAAGGTTTCTCCCCCGAGTGTATTCTCTGATGTACTGTAGGGACTGATTTCTCAGAGAAGCATTTCCCACACTCATTCCATTTATAGGGTTTCTCCTTTGTGTGCATCCTCTGATGTACTTTGAGATCTGAGTTGCGACTAAAGGTTTTCCCACATTGAATACATTCATAGGGTTTTCCTCCTAGGTGAGTTTTCTGATGTTTAGTGGCATCTGACTTGTGGCAAAATGTTTTCCCACATACCTTGCATTCATAGGGCTTCTCTCCTGTGTGAGTTCTCTGATGTATTGTGAGGTATGAATTCCTAGAGAAGGCTTTTCCACATTCATTACATTCATAAGGTTTCTTACCTGTGTGTATTTTCTGATGTTTTGTAAGAACTGAGTTGCTGATGAAGGTTTTTCCACATTGATTGCATTCATAGGGTTCCCCCCCTGTGTGAATTCTCTGATGTACTGTGAGATATGACTTATGGTAGAAAGTTTTTCTACATTCCTTACATTCATAGGGTTTCTCGCCTGTGTGAGTTCTCTGATGTATTATGAGGTGTGAATTCCTAGAGAAGGATTTCCCACATTCATTACAATTATAGGGTTTCTCTCCTGTGTGAGTTCTCTGATGTAGTGTGAGGAGTGATTTCCTAGAGAAACATTTCCCACATTCATTGCATTCATACGGTTCCTCTCCTGTATGTACTTTCTGATGTTTGATGTGTTTTGACTTTTTGCAGAATGCTTTTCCACATTCATTACATTCATAGATTTTCTCTTCTGTGTGTGATCTTTGAGTTATATTAAAATCTGACTTCTCCCAGGAAGCTTCCCTCCATTTACTATAGTCAAATCTTTTATCTCCTATGTCACAAAAGGATGACTTCCTGATAAAATTATTGATGTTTTTAATACAGTCATAACATTTCACATCCAAATGAACTCTATGTTTCAAGAAATCTGACTCTACAAAGAAAGTTCTCCCATGTTCATTAAAGTCATAAACATTTTCTCTTTTTTGCACCATCTTACAGACCTTGAAAGTTGACTGATTACAAAATGTTTTATCATATTCATAATATTGGCAAGGAATATCTCCTATGTGAGCTTGCTTATGTGTAATGAAAACTGCCTTCTCCTGGAAATCTTTCTCACATTCCTTATATTCAAAAGGTTGCTCTAGAATTTGAATTTTCTGATATGGAATGAAGTCTTCATTATGGCTGAGGAATTTCTCATTTTGAAGGAATTCATAAGGTTTCTCTCTCATATGAGTTTTTTCATGGTTGCTATTGAGGACCAATTTTACACATGCACGGAGGTCATCAGACTTCTTTGCTAAATAGATTTTCTTATTAATTATTAATTCTAAAATGCATTTCAAATTCATACCATATGAGTCACATTTACAGGATATTTTTATGTAAGGAACTGGATCTGTGCCCAAATTAAGCATTTTAACTATTATATTACCTCGCTCTACAATCAGTGTTTTGTTGTTGATAAACGGAGCTTGCCAGAAATGTCTGTCCTGAGTTTCCTGAGTCTTCTCTAGTTGGTTATCAACTTTGCAGTTTTCTAGAAATGATAAAAATAGCCATAAACTATGAATCTTAATGCATTTATGATAAAGATGTGCTTACATGCAAGTGCCCTCTTAAACCAGCTTACTTAAATTCCAGGAATAAAAGTAACCCAAAATATTCACGACCCCCATCCCTCTGGCTTGGAAAGAACAAACAAAACCCAATAGCATGGAAAAAGGGAATACAGACATAGAATGAACATATCTACAAATGGCAATTGAAATTATGCACTTTGAAATTCAATAGAGGTTAAAAATAAATACAAAGCACAGTGAATATAGGAAACATATTTTGAAAGAATGCCTGATCTAGGAATAGGAAATGCAGATGATAAAGGTAAATGAACAGTAAGTAGAGGGACAAGAACAGTTAGTAGATAAGAGTGCTCTGGACAAAAACCAGAGGAATGATTTGATTTGAAGGAAGCAGCTGAGACTTTACAATATTTTCTTCTCACATCTATATTATTTTTTTATTAGAGAAGTTGTAGGTTTATAGAAAAGTCATGCATAAAATATAGAGTTCCCATATATCACTCTATTATTAACACCTTGCATTCATGTGGTACATTTGTTACAACTCATAAAAGAACATTTTTATAATAGTGCTATTAACTAGAGTCCACCATTTTTTTAAATATTTATTTTTATTTATTACATATCCCCCCCCCTTTCTGCTTGTTCTTACTGTGTTCATTCTTGCATTCTTCCGTGTCTGCTTGCGCCCCTCCCCTGTGTGGCGACCCGCTGAGTCAGCTCACCGTGCAGCAGCCTGCCTGCTCGTGGGGGCTTGCCCTGCCCATGACAGCTTTGCCCTGCCCATGGCGGCTTTGCCCTGCCCATGGCGGCTTGCCTTCTCAAGGCAGTCTGCCTCCTCGAGGAGGCCCCAGGAACCGAACCCGGGGCCTCCTATGTGGTAAACCAGCACCTTACCAACTGGGCTACAGCCGGCCCCTAGAGTCCATCATTTAATGTTTGGGTTGTACAGTCCAACATTTTGTTTAAAATTATATTCTAGTTACCTAAATACAACCTAGAATTTCCCCATTTAACCAGATTCAACTATATACTTTGGTGCTGTTAATTATATTCACAATGCTGTGCTACCATCACCACAAACCATGACCAAAATTTTATGATCAACCCAAATAGAAACTCTGTACTATTTAAATATTAACTCACCATTCCCTGCCCCCACTCTAGCACCTGGTAACCTATATTTTAGATTCTGACTCTATGAGTTAGTTTATTCTAATTATTTCATATCAGTGAGGTCATAAAATTTTGTCTTTTTCATGTCTATATTATTGCAGCAAGACCCAACCTAGGGTTTACATGTTTCTAGCTTTATTATACTTTTTTCTCAGTAAATTGTGAATACCAAATTAAATTTCTGAAAGCACCAATTTTCTCATGCTTAAAGAAATAGCTCTGTAATCTCACTTGTAATTCTTCCTTAACTCCTGTGATTTGAAAGGAATATAAATGTCCACCAGGAAATGTGATATCAAAGAATAAATAAAGAAGATACCCTGAAATGTCCAGGAAGATGGTGTTGAAATAGGTAGGCAGGTCTCAACATTCTCACTAAAACAATGGAGAAAGGGAAAAAGCTGTCTGAGGGACCTACTTTGGGGCTCTGCAAACCAGGAGAATGCTGCACACCTCCCAGGAGGGCAAGGGACAGAGAGACAAAGGAGCCAAAACATAAAATGTGGGTTGCTAAACCCTGTGGCCAGGAATGTCACCTATCACCCACACAAACAGCCTAGATAAAACCTAGGGCTCACTGCAGCCACCTGAGAGGGGGAACAGACATCTTTCTCCCTGGGAAGAGGAAGGGTGGGGCAGAGAACAAAGAGTGGCTTCTCTTTAGTAAATTTGGCCAGCAGAGCCCACTTTGCATCTCCACTCTGGGCAGACCAGAATCATGAGCAATGGGAGATGGAAAGAAATTCCTCTGTAGAAAGATTCACCAATTAATGTCATCTGCTAGTGGGATGGGAAAATGCAAGGAGAAAAACCTCTTTTATGAGTCCCTTGTCCCAGTCCCATGGAGCAGACCTGTGCCCCACCGGTGAGTACCTGGTCCTAGTTTGATAACTTAAGCAGGAGATTTTAAAGACTTAGAATAACTTGAACCAAAACCAAGAAGAGCTGTGAAATAAAACGACTAGAGAAGAGAGCGAAATTGACATTCAGAATAAATTCACCAACATATTCAGATGCCTAAGCATAAGAAAAAATTACAAACCATACTGAGGAACAGGAAGAGATGATCCAGCCAAAGGAACAAACCAAATATCCTGGTGAGACACGGGATTTAAGACAACTAATCAATGATAATCACATAAATCTCCTAAATTAATTCAAGGAGAGGAAGGAAAATATGACTAAAGATATAAAGGATATTAAGCAGATACTGAGTAAGTATAAAAAAACAGTTTGAAAGCCTGCAATAAAAAGTAACAGAGCTTACATAAATGAAAAGCAAAATAGATGGGATTAAAAATACATTGGAGACATATAACAGATATGAATTGATGGAAGAGAGAATTAGTGACTTGGAGGAATAAGCATCTCAATTTGAAAAGAAAAGAACAGAAAGAGAAAAACAATGGAAAAAATGGAACAGGGTCAAAGGGAATGAAATGACAACACGAAATGCACAAACATATGTGTTATCAATGTCCCAGAAGAAGAAGAGAACAGAAAAGGGGCAGAAAGAATATTTGAGCAAATAATGAAGAAAAACTTCCCAATCCATATGAAAGACATAAATATCCATAAATAGGATAACACACCCCAAACAGAATAAATCCAAATAGACCTACTCTGAGATACATATTATTCAGAATGACAAATATCAGAGGTAAAGTGAGGATTCTGAAAGCAGCAAGAGAAAATCAATGCATCACATAAAAGGAAACCCCAATAAGACTAAGTGCCAAATGCATTCCATGAAGCCAACACCACCCTAATATAAAAATCAGATAATACTATAATAAAAGAAAATTACAGACCAATATCTCTAATGAATATAGATGCAAAAATCCTCAACAAAATACTTGCAAACTGAATCCAAAAGGACATTAAAAGAATTACACACCATAATCAAGTGGGTTTTATCCCAGATATGCAAGGGTGGTTCAACACAAGAAAATCAATTAGGGTAATAAACCACATTAATAAATTGAAGAAAAAAATCACATGATCCTCTTGATTGAAGGAGAAAAAGCATTTGACAAAATACAGCATCCTTTATTAATAGCAACACTCCAAAAGATAGGTATAGAAGGAAACTTTCTCAACACGGTAAAGTGCATGAAAAGTGCATGAAAAACCCACATTGTACTCAACTCTGAAAGACTGACAACTTTCCCATGGAGATTGGGAACAACTCAAGGATGACCACTGTCACCACTGTTATTCAATATTTTGCTACAAGTTCTACCTAGAGCAATTAGGCAAGAAAAAGAAATAAAAGGCACTCAAACAGGAAAGAAAGAAGTAAAACTGTCACTATTCATTGATGATATGATCCTTTAGAAAATCCTGAAAAATCCACAACAAAGCTACTAGAACTAATACACAATTTCAGCAAAGTGGTGGGATACAAGATTATCATATTGAGAAAGTTTCCTTCTGTTCCTAACTCACATAGTGTTTTTATCAGAAAGGATGTTGTATTTTATCAAATATCTTTTCTGCATCAATTGAAATGATCATGTGATTTTTTTCTTCTTCAATTTATTACTATGGTGTATTACATTAATTGATTTTCTTGTGTTGAACCACACTTTCATACCTGGTATAAAGACCACTTGATTATGATGTATACTTTTTTTATGTGTTTTTTTATTTGGTTAGCACGTATTTTATTAAGGATTTTTGCATCGGTATCATTAAAGAAATTGGTCTGTAATTTTCCTAATCATAATATCTTTACTTGACTTTGATATTAGGGGAATGTTAGCCTCATTGAATGAGTTTGGTAGCATTCCTTCCTGTTCAAATTTTTTGTAAGAGTTTGAGCAAGATTGATATTAGGTCTTCTTCAAATGATTGGTAGAATTCACCTTGGAAGCAATCCGGTCCTGGATTTTTTCTTTTTGGGGATGTCTTTGATGGCTGTTTCAATTTATTTATTTATGATTTGTCTGTTGAGGTCTTCCATTTCTTCTTCAGTGTGATTTTGTTGATGCATTTTCAGAAATTTGGCTATTTAATCAATGTTGTCTAGTTTGTTGGCATATAGTTGATCATAGCATCCTCTTATGATCTCTTTTATTTCTACTGGATCAGAGCTAATGTCACCCTTTCCATTTCTGATTTTATTTATTTACATCCTCTCTTCTTCTTCATTAACATATCTAAGGGTTTATCAATTTTGTAAATCCACTCAAAGAAACAACTGTTAGTTCTGTTGATTTTCTCTATTGTTTTTTTTTCTTGCATTTAATTTATTTCTGCTCTAATCTTTATTATTTACTTCTTTCTGCTTCCTTTGGGGTTGGTTTGCTGTTCTTTTTCAAATTCTCCCAGGTGTGCAGTTAAGTCTTTCATGTTAGCTCTTTCTTCTTTTTAATATAAGCATTGAGGGCTATAAATTTCCCTCTCAGTACTGCCTTTGCTGTATCCCATAAGATTTCCTTTCCCTTAGTTTTGATATGCTGTGTTCTCCTTTCCATTTGTCTTGAGATATATACTGATTTCTCACGTAATTTCTTCTGTAACACACTGATTGTTAAAAGTCTTCCAACTCTTATCAATACTATTATTATCCCTTATCCTTTTTCACCCCTTTCAAATGCTCTGGCCCTAATCTTCTTCCTTCAAAGGAACATAGAAAAAATCAAGGAAATACAACAAGGGGAAGAAAGTACCAACGAGAAATCTTAACACACACACACACAGAATTACAAGCTACATAAAACTCTAGAGCAAAGAGAGAAGCTGATCAACTGAACAAACCCATCAAGATAAAATGATGACCAGAGGGCAACAAAAAATTACAAGCCATACTGAGAAAATGTAAGACATGGA
>PVKH010036739.1:0-11548 GCA_004027955.1 Chaetophractus vellerosus | reverse complement strand
TCCTTCAACCCATAAGGCAGTTTTCCTGCATCCAGGATGCCCCAGTTGCGGCAGCACGAAGTGGGACTAGTCACTGTGGGAAATACGCTTCAGTACTTGTGTATCCTCCCAACTGTCCCCTAGGTCCCCAACAAACTTCGATTCTCAAGCAAGAGGGTATATAATGCTGTGGGCCCAGCTACCACCGTCTCTTGCCTCCGTGCCTTTGTCTAGTGAGGACTGGATGGTGTTGCAAATTTGACTAGCCATCCTGCCATCTGGAGTCAGGTTGACTGAGCTGTGCCACTTACTGTCTAAATAAGATGTTGTTCAAGTTATTTGAAAAGTATATAAACAATAGTGCTTACCTCAGGTTTGTGACAGGTATGAAATAATTGCATGCATATAAACTGTAATGTGCCTTGCACTCCATGAGGACTGATAAGTGATAGATTGTATAGAGATATGGAGATAGAGTCGTGGATGAAAATAAAAATATCTTGACAGATTTTTTTTAAAGTTATCTATATTTCTGCTTATCATTATCTATCAATCAGGAATATTTCCCCATATTATATCTAGCTATATTTTTCGAGTAATCTCTGGGTTCTTGTTGGAATCATTCCATGAAAATCCATGAAGATGAATCTGGTAGGAAGAATTAGTTGACTACTGCTACCACCTGAACCTGGTGAAACATAACTAAAATGGTAAAAAAAAGTAAATGCTTAGGTCAGCTGGTGTGTAGATACATAGTTATAATTCCTTTATATGAAAATATTCAGTAGTGCTCAGCAGCATCTAAAAATGTTTAATATGAAAATTTATTTTATGTCATCAAGATTCAGTGAGTACCATTGATTGGACACTTTGGATGAATTGTATGTTTTATTAATATGTATCAAGAAAATTGATTTGTTTTTTAAAACTAGCAGATGTTTTTATGGATGACAAATTCTTACCACATATATTTCTTGCATCTGATGAATTCTTCATCCCAAAGTAAATATATATCTTCAGGAAAAAATGTGTGATTGAACCATAAGTATCCAGATTGTCTTGTGTTACTTATAAAGTATTTGCTAAAATATAGTTTAATTCCTTTACTTTTGCTTAAGTTAAAGAATATATATATATACCTATATATATATATATATCAGAAAATATTTTTTAAATTTTTACCATGTTGGAGAAAGTTAAGCTACACATGAAATCTTTGCAGTTTCCCTAATTTTATAAAAATAATGCTTAACAGCATGTTGACGTTTTGTTCAGTAAATAATAGGTTATAGGTGCTATATTTATGGTCTATGTATGTCTTGCTAGTTGAATTGTGTTCATTTTATGTTATCTCACTCTCTTTTTGGTTTCAGTTCTGTAAAAACTTTGTTATTTCATCTGTTTAACAGACTCAAAATATGCAACTGCTCTCCCAGTCATATATCCTGTAATAATCTGAATTTGTTGTTTCTTCTTAAAAAATGTTGGAATAAATATGAATTATAACTAGCTAGGAACCATTTATTCCAGTAGATTGTACTTCTATATAAAATATTGCCCCATATATTTGTTTTCCCTAAATTCTTTTGACTCCATGATATTAAATCATAACACATATGATTAAATTTCTGGATGGAATTTTGCCTAAGCCTGTATTTGGTGTCCTACTGTACTCAGAAGGCAGGGTTTGGTCTTGTTGCCTGTATTCACCTGGTTTCTTTCCATTATAAGCAACAAAAGAGCACCTCAACTGTCTGCAGGAGGAAGAGGATCAACACTACGTTCTGTGCTATCTAGCGTGTGTAGCTGGATAAATAGAGTAATTCTGAAATTGCAAGTAAATATTGCAAAAAAGGTACGATTGAGAAATAAATACTAAAAACGATGCCACATATAGACAGTGTACTGTCAGTCATTATTGATCTCTCCATTCTTGAAATCCTCTGCCATTAATCCATAACATCACATATTTTTAGGTTTTTCTTTTATCAATTAACCATTTTAATTGATCTCCTTGTTCGACTATTTCATTCTGTTCTTTGTGGACTTCTCCTTTCAATCTAATTTTCTCTTAGGGTAAAGTATTAATTTTCCACTTATCTACTGATGACTCTTCATAGATGCTTAGATTCCTAAGAAGGGTGATTTCCTTAGTCTTTCCATCTCTCTTCCTTCACTGCAGTATATTAGGTGCTCAATAATATTCACTAGTTGAACTACATAGAATTGAAATAAAACTCAAAAACCCTTTTCTTTTCCTGTGCTTCAGACTTATACAGTATACAAAGAGTCACAAACATATATCTAAATCTTAAATATATCAATGTCAACTTACTCAAATAATCCACTTCTATCCCATCTTTCAAATCACAGCCCATACCTGTTTTCTCTCCCTTAAATTTAACATCATCACACATCCATCCCTCATTCCCTTATTTACTTTCTCAGCTGAGCCAACATAGATTCTAGGAAATTTTAATCTCAGCATCTCAAATCCATTCCCCTTTCCATTCGCTGTTACAGCTATCATAAATCAGACTTCTGACATATTTCCCATGAAATTACTTCTAAACAATCTCCAAACTTCTTGTCCCAATTCACCTCAAAATTAACCAGCACAAGACCACTAAATTTTAAGCATCTATTTTACTATGTTCTCCTAACTTAAAAATAAATCAGTAAATGCCTGAAATAATTAGGATAAGTACAAGCTAAATTTATATAGCTCTCCGTGACTTACTTAGCATAATTCTAAGATTTTTGGCTTGAGTGTGACTGCCTGAGTTCTCAATACATCTTCTTTCCCATTAGCTTTGTGATATTGTACAAGTTACTTGTTTATGCTAAGTCTCAGTTTCTCCATCTGTGAAAATGGAATAATAATAGGGCTTGCCTCATAGAATTGTTTTGAGTATGTAATAAGCAATCATGGTTAAGTGCTTTGAAGAGTGTCAACCACAAGCAAGCATTAAGTGCTTTATCATTTTCACCCCATTTGGACATCTCTGTTAGGTAGCCTTCTTGATCTTTAAACTTCTACACTTTCAGGATGACTAAACCATTCATATCATTCTATTATAATGCATACAAAATTACAGTAAATTATAATAAATTATATAAAACAGCTATATAAAACAATCGCTTTAAGCGTCTGTCTTTCCACCGGAGGAGCAAGGAATAAGTATAGCTGATTTCATGTCCCTCCCACCCAGAATAGTGACTAGGAAAGTATGGCTTTTTATTTTATACCTCCTGAACAGAACTAAAATGACGCTATATTTCTCAGCCCTCAACAGCTTGAAGATAAAAATAAAGCCTTAAAAGAGTCACAAGCATTTCAAAACTCTATACTCCTTACTCTTTAAAATTCCATGTCTTTCAAGTCATTTTGAAATAAAGGATATTACCATTTACGGTAAAAAAATTTTCCTTTTAGAAACTTTATGGTGTTGGCCACTTTCTTCTATCCATCTGTGCCATTTTCAGTTACCACACTGACCCAAAGCAGCAGCTATGATGCCAAAACCAATATTGCTGTTGAAAAACCATCGTATGCACTCAGAATTTTCCAATATTTTATATAAAGACTATTGATATTTCCTGCAAAGGTTTTAATAGTTGATCTCCTTGCCTTTTCAAGGAGATCAAGTATTACTAAGGTCTTAAACATCTGCCTATATATAGCTGTTGACTTACCTCATCAGAGCTGATGCAAGTATCAAAGTTATTTCCCCCTTTAATATTAAAGTTATTGACAACTATATTGCCAATAGCTTGAAAAAAAATTTTTTTAAGGCGGTATCAGGGATTGAACCCGGGACCTAGTATGTGGAAGGCAGGCACTCAACCACTGAGCTACATCCACTCCCGAAGGCATGAATTTTTGATGCCAAAGACATTCTAGACCTCTCACTAATTGAATTCCCCTTGCTATTTGTACACATTGTGGATCATTGAGGAGTGGGACAGAAAATGAATGAGGGACATGAAGTTGTGATGAATATTATTTATAACTTTTCTTAAGCCTGGTTTATGTTCCTTGAAACAAACTGGATTCCTTTACTGTGTTTCCACAGTTCTTTATGTGCACAGAATATTGTTGAATCAACTATCCTTTTCTCTCAGTTGTATATTTTATCTTAGGATAGATAGATTTTTTCCCTCAGATGAGTTGCAGTAATAGATAAGAGAGCACAAGTAAAAACATTATACTTGAATGCAAAGCTAAATATTTAGTTATAAATAAAGGATTATAAAATGAGTCACATGCTTAATTGTACAAATTCTAGACATGAACCATGCTCTTTTTCACATTGTGAGATACAGAGGAACAAAGAGGAACATCTATATACTGAATTAGCTTATGGCAACTTTGTAAAGAAAATAGATGTATAGGATGCACAATTAACAATTTAACATTGCCTATGATAAATAATAAATTAATGACATAGTCAGTACTATATCATTCAAGGAGGGGAAGATTGCTGAAGAACATATAGAAATGATAGGAGGTAGTATGATACATTAAGTTCATAAATTTTAAAAAACAAGTTTTTATTGAGCATATAAACCAATGCTAATTTTTACTGAACAGCTCAATGCATTGCCAAAATAAGTCAAAACGAGTATAATTCAAAAACATCCATATTTGAACTGAGGAGAGAAAAATCACTGTAGTTTCCCAAGAAATATACATACAGATATTTATATGTGTGTGAGTGTGTATGTAATCTGCAAATAAAAAATCATACCACCAAAAATGTCTAGTTAACAATCATATTATTCTAAATGTTTTTGGAGGAAAAGGTCAGAATATGTTAAAATTCAGGAATTGTTTTCTTGTACAGGTTTCATAAATATTCAAATATCTTTTAATTGGAAGTGTTTCCCTCATTCTAACCCTATGGGTTTTACATTTGCAAATAAATTTGAATCCTATTGGCTTTGACTTAAATTGTAGGTAAAAATAGATTTTTGTGCAACATAGAATAAAGGGCATTTGGAAAGTTGAGAACATTTCTTAGATAGAAAATGCTTTTTGCAAAACACTGTGATGAGATGAGTATAAAGACTTCAGAACTATATGGGTTATTATTTTCATTTTTAAACGAATTGAATATTGAACTATGAGAAAAGCTATTAGGCAGAATAAAATTATTTACAGAATTTAAAAATATTTTCTCTATGTTATGTTTAATAAGACTATTTAGATAGACTTAACATATAAATATGCACTTTGGTCTTATGTCCATTCATTACAGTCAAATTATCATTTTGTTTTTATGGTATAAATGATGTTTCTCAAAATAAATAATTTCAACTGCTTCTGCAATTTTGTAAATATTGATTACAATCTGCATTTCCCAAAGGCCTTATATATTTTCAAATATATAGGTAGAGAAGACCAAGTGAAGATAGACTTAGGATAAAGATACAGAGAAAGCAATGAGCTAATATGACTCATTATTGGTAATAAAGACATAGCAGCAGACTATCCCATCTTACACTGTTTGATATTATATATCATTATTTCTCAAAATATATTCATCCCAAATAATATTAAATATACTAAAGTTTATTTAATATTAGAGAAAATATATCATCCATTATACACATCACTACTCAACTACGCCCAAGCAACTGTGCTTTATCTCCTGCTACTCCCCCAAAATATATAACATATCTTGAATAACTAAACCATACTTGTCTATCCTTTTTCCTTATTCCTATGAAATCTCATTTCTGCCATATAATCCTCTCCTAAAATTTTTGCCAAGATTTCCAATGACAAATCACTTATATAATTTGATTTACAAAGAGATTTAATATTACAGACTACTCTTACATTTAAAACACTTTCTTCTGCACTTAACCCTAAGTAATGATGCTCCCTAGGTTTTGATTGTAAAGGCTCTTCCTTGTTTACTATGACTACTCACAGCAATCTCATCCACTTTAACATTGTCAAAAGTCATCTATGCAATATGAATCTCAAATCAATATTTCCAAACAAGACTATAGTCTAGAGATTTTTCCATATATCTAACTCATAATTAGTATCTACAGTTTAGAAATATCCATGGACATCTCAAATAAAAATGACTAAAACTGAATTCTGATCTCCATATCTTGAAAAGCAAGCATTTGATAGCATAATTTATTTCTATCATTTCCATCCCAAAACCTGGTAATGAATGTGATACTTAATTCTTATTTAGCAAATATTTGCTGTAAAAGTTAACTTAATTTAATTATTAACTGAACATGTTTTAATCAATTAGATGTATATGCATAAGGGTTTAATATCCAAATACATAAAGCAATCCTACAACTCAACAATATAAAGACAAATAACCTAATTAAAAACTGGGCAAAAGACTTGAATAGACATTTCTTTAAAGAAGATGGCTAAAAGCACAGGAATAGATGCTCAACATCACTAGCTATTCAGGAAATGCAAATCAAAACCGTAAGTTGATATCATTTCACACCCTCCAGAATGCCTTCTATTAAAATACAAACAAACAGAAAATTACAAGTGTTGGAGAGGATGTGGAGAAATAGGAACACTCATTCATTGCTGGTGGCTACATAAAATGGTGCTGCTGTTGTGGAAAACAATTGGCAGTTCCTCAGAGGCTAAATATAGAATTACTGTATTATCTGACAATTTGCTACTAGAAATTGGAAGTAGACACTCAAACCGATATTTGCACACCGATGTTCATAGCAGCATTATGCACAATTGCCAGAAGATGGAAGCAACCCAAGTGTCTATCAATCAATCAATGGATAAACAAAATGTGGAATATTATTCAGTTGTAAAAAGCAATAAAGTCCTGATGAATCTGACAACATTAATGAGCCTTGAGGACTTTATACTGAGTGAAATGTCAAAAACAAAAAGGCAAATATTGTATGAACTCACTGATATGAATTAAGTATTATAAGCAAACTCATAAGTAAGAATCTAGCCTATAGGTTACCATGGGATAGATTGGGTAATAGAGATGAGGGGGTTGATGCTTAATTTGTTCAGAATTTCTATTTAGCATAATTGCAAAGGTTTGGAAATGGATGGTGGTGATTGTAACATAGTATTATGAGTATAATTAAGAGCATTATTTTTTTAAATTTATTGAAGCATATCGCTCATACATAAACATACATAAACAATAAGTGTGCACTCAAAGTTGTGAACTTACAAAGCAAACATGCATAACATCCTACACAGTTCCATACATCAACCTACCACCAATACTTTACATTGTTGTGAGACATTTGTTACAAATTATGAAAGAATATCATCAAAATATTACCACTAACTGTAGTCTATATCCAAGGTTTGGGGTATTTTCCCCCCAACCCACCCTATTATTTTTTTAAATATATTTTTATTACAGAAGTTGCGAACTTACAAAACAATCATGCACATGTGCAGAATTCTCATATGATGCCCCTTCATGAACATACTACACCATGGTGGAATATTTATTACAGATTGTGAGATAATATCATCAGACTATTGCCACCAACCATAGTCCATAGAGTACATTTGGCAAACTTTTTCCATAATCCCCTGTTATCAACACAGTATATCTTTGGCATAGATGCTTAAATATTACAGAATTGCTTTTAACCACAGTCCATATGTCACTCCAGTTGTATTTTTCCCATACTTCTCTAAATTCCCACCACCCTGCAATAGTGACATACATCTGCTTGAGCTCACAGAAAAACACTCTTGCATCTGTACCATCAACCACAATTCTCATCCACTTCTGGGTTCCCTGTGCTATTCAGTCACAGGATTATTCTCTAGCTTTCTTTTAATTGACATCTCCATTCCTTGACTACCCTTTCCTGAAACATTCCCATTTATAAACCAGCTGTTACTTGCTATAATGTGTTATCACCAACTCTATACACTTCAGTAAAGTTAATTAAAACTTCTGCATATATTTTTACAGTAAAGTTAATTAAAACTTCTACATATATTAAGCATCAGTAGTCCTTCTCAGCCCTCCTCTTATATCCTATAGGAACACACCACCTACCACCAGGTCTTGAAGAAGTTTTCCTACATTTTCTTCTAGTAGCTTTATGGTCCTTGCTTTTATATATATGTGTTTGATCCACTTTGCATTAATTTTTGTATAAGGTGTGAGATAGGTGTTCTCTTTCTTTCTTTTGGCTATGGATACCCAGTTCTCCAAGCATGATTTTTTGAATATACTGTTCTGCCCAAGCTGGGTGGGTTTGACAGCTTGTCAAAAATCACTTGAGGTGTGAAGGCAGGGAAAGGGAAAAAGAGGTGTAATATGAGGGCATTTTTGGGACTTGGAATTGTCCTGAATGACATTGCAATGACAGATAAAGGCCATTTTATATCCTTCCAAAACTTACAGAAATGAGAGGGAGAGTGAAAATCACAATGTAAGTCATAATCCATGCATAGTGGCAATGCTCCAAAATGTATTCATCAATTGCAATGAATGTACCACACTGTTTTGGTCAGCCAAAGGTGTGCCTTTTGAAATACACCAAAATTGGTCGGTCTTTATAAAATACCCTTCACAAAGGGTCTTTATTTGGGGTAGTAGCTTACAGTTACCAGGCCACAAAGCATAAGTTTCTTCTCATACCAAAGTCCACGTGTTGGAGCAAGATGGCTGCCGACTCTCCAGGGTTCAGGCTTCCAGGTTCCTCTGTTCCCGGGGCTGCGTTTCTCTCCAGGCTTAGCTTCTGTTTCCTCCACAGAAGTTCAGCTGTAGACCATGAGGTTCTCTATATACATTGCGTCTCTCCACAAGGCAGCTGTAGACTATCGGACGAACGGCTCACTCCAACATCAGAACTGCTTTTCCAATCCGCTTCTCTAAATCTCTGCAACTCAGATCTGCTGCCTGGCCTTTATACTTGAGACCACACCCACCCAGGGGCGGGGCCCAACACCCTCCTGATGTGGCCCAGTTAATGCCCTTATCATAAATTAATCATGCCCAGATGAACAGATTAGTTTACAAGAATAATCCAATTTATGTTTTCGGAATTCATAATTAAATAAAACTCTGAAACCATTACACACACTAATGAAAGAAGTTGTTAATGTGGGGAAAAGTGGAAGGTATGGGGAATGGGGCATATGGGAACCCCTTACATTTTTAAAATGTAACATTTTATGTAATCTAAGTATCTTTTAGAAAAAAAAATAAATAAATTTTTAAAAAGGTAATCTGTGTTTTAAAATCACAGAGAACTTAGCAATATTGACTCCTGATATTATATGGAAGGAAGAATTTGAAAATGGTGAGCCAAGACATTTAGCTGAAGGATATTCCAAAGTACACTCAGAGAACGCAGCTTGTCTTCTTGCAGCTTATAGTAAAATGTTAAACGAGTGAGATAAGCTGAGAACTGAATTGTTGGGCACAGTGAAACCAGAAACTGATTCCAGAAATTCCAAGCCTATGGAAATCAAGCTCCCAGATGACAGTACTCCATTTGAGGAATTGACAAAACATGGAACTTGTAAATCAGCATTCGAAATGTAGTTATCTAGGAAAGACTTATGGAAAATCTTACTGTCTGATGGCTTAGATCCCTGTTTCTTGCATGCTAAACTAACAAGCTTTATGAGAGAGCTGTATAAACAAAACTACTGCCAGCTTGTACTAAAAGGGACATGTAGGGAAGATATGGAAGGGAAAATGGCTTTAAAAAGAAAGCCATAGAAGCTGAGATCTGGAATTAAGACATTTCCTTGGGCCAAGAGAGGAAACCCACCAAAATGTACAGAGTGGGTGAGTTTGTCCAGGAAGTTGAAGATGGGGGATGTTCCCGCCTGCTGTTCAGGGAGAGTTTTGCCATCCCAAGGTACAGAGAGGGTGGAGCACATTCCCCAAAGATTAGGGAGGGTAAGGTCCCTACCCCATAATTCTGAGTGGGGTGGGCCTGTCCCCCACAGATTAGAGAAGGCCAGGTTGCCAACTCATTTCTCTAAGAGGGTTGGGCCTGTATGTCAGAATTTAGGGAGGATGTTGTCTTCATATCACTGTATAAGGGGAGCTGAGACTCTACCCCAAAGATTGGGTAAAGTTTGGCTATCACCCCAATGCTCTTGGAGGGTGAGGCCTGGAGCTTGGTTGCCACCCAATGCTTGATGAGGTCGTAATCAAGAAAATGGCCCTTGGGCAAGCCTGTGAAAAGGAGTCCCTACAAGGCCCCAGGGAGAATAAAGTATCATCTTGAGAATGACTCTCCAACTTTGAAATTTAATGGCATATGCCCTGCAGGTTTACTGACCTGTAGAGGACCCATGACTCATGTTTCCCTCCCAGTTTCTCCTTATGGTTCTGCAAGTGTTTATCTTTTGTCTGTCCATTTGTGTATTGGAAGCAGATAAATTTCAGAGGTCTATAACCAGACAGGACATTACCTCAAGACAAACTGCACTTCTTTAAACTGATTGTGACATGATTTTTTATTTAGCATTGTAATTGATTTAAGGCTTTTAGGAATATTGTAATGTCTTTTTGGAAGTCAGAGGGTGGAGTGTAGCAGATTGGCATTGTTTATGAATTCCAAAATTAGATATTTTATTATGTTTGTAAACTTGTCTGTGTTGCTGTAGTCATGTTCCCCTTTGATTGTATTAAATTCAGAGGCTTCACTTTTACTTGATTAAATTATGATTAGGTTTATGATTTGGCCACATCAGTAGGACTTTGCATCCCCACCCCCTTGATGGGCAGGGACTCACAGAGAAAATAACACTGCAGAGAATAGAGTTTGAGTTTTTGATGCTGGAGCCCAGAGAATTAAATACACAGAAGAACACAGAGGACTAGAGGTGGCTCAGTAGATGCAGCAGAGGTCCCGGAAAGAGAATGAGCCTTATAGCCTACAGCTGCAGCTGAGCCTGGAGAGAAAGGAGCCCCAGGAGAGAGACAAGACATCCCAGTCTACAGCTGAGATTGGAAGAAGCTGGGACCATGGATCCTTAAGAGGAAGAGTAAGGTTGAGCCCTCCCAGACATCACACATCATTTGCTCAACATGTGGCAAATGACTTTGGTTGAGAAAATACTTCTTATGCTACCTTGAGTTGGACTCTTCAGGGTCTGCTAGCTGTAAGATTTCTACCCCAAACAAATACACTTTATAAAACCCAACAGATTTCTGGTATTTTGCATCAGCACCCCTTTGGCTGACTAATACAGAAGACACCCATGACATGTATGTTTGCATGTCTTTTCCTGTAGTTTAGCTCCCTGAGATCTTGTTAATTTTTTACATTCTTTTCTTTGTCTGGTTTTTTTTTGTATATTTGCTTTCAGAGGACATATCTTCAAGCTCACCAATCCTTTCTTCTTCCTCCTCAAATCTGCTGTTATATGACTCCAGTGTATATTTTTGCTTGTTTGTTTGTTTTTTTTTTTTTTTTCTTTAGGAGGTACTAGGAACTAAACCCAGGACCTTCCATGTGGGAGGTGGGTGATTAACTGTTTGAGCCACATCCTTTCCCTGCTCAATTTTTTTGGCTCATTGTCTGCACGTTGCTCTTTTTT
>PVKH010036738.1:0-11541 GCA_004027955.1 Chaetophractus vellerosus | reverse complement strand
CCTCCCTGCTGCAGTGCAGCTCCACCTCTCTCCACCCCTCCCCTTTCCCCCATTGTACAGCTCCACCTCTCCATGCCTGCAAGAAGCTGCCTGGCCATATATGGGCATAAAACCTGCCTCTGGAGGCTGCCAGGTCGCATACCAGCCTTCACCAATCAAAGACTGCTTTGTCACACACCAGCCTCCACCAATCTGAAGCCACCCAGTCGTGCTTCCCCATTTGTTGTTTGCCTCCGCCAATCGGGAGTTTCTCTATTGCACTCCCTCCTCCCCTTACCCCCACATGTTATAAATAGTAGTGTTTCCCTAATAAACTTAGACATGGTCGTCCAGCCTTGTCTCCGGAGTGGATGTGTGTGCTCCGTCCATCGCTCGCCTCTTCACCAGTCGCCCTGCTGCCTCCCCCTCATTGTGCGCAGATCCCGGATTCCTGGCCTATCATTCTTAAGGACGCTTAAGTCCGTAAGGCTACCATGTACCCGGCCCGCTGCCGTGCATCGGGACGCCTGTGCCCAGCGGGCCAGTCGACTTGCTGTGCTCAGGGTGCCTGAGCCTGGCCAGCTTAGAGCCCTGAGCCAGCAAGCCAACAACCCCCCTTTTCCCCCTTCTTCCCTTTCCCACTGTTCCCCTTCATCTCCTATCTGGTTCAGGAGGGCCACTTGGAGAACCCTTTGCCTCCAGACGGCTGGGAGGCCCCTCGGGAGTGGCAAGCCGAAACCCCACAGCAAGCAGGGTCACCACCGAACAATGCCGGCAGCCGGACCCGGTCCCTGTGAGTAGTGTCGTCGCCGAAAAGCACCAACGACAAAGGATATTGTTAATCTGGGAAAATATAGTAAGGGTTGTGAGCAGAGCATACAAGAATACTCTATATATTTTATTTAACATTTATATAATCTAAGTATTTTTTTTAAAAAATTTTAAACTATATTTTTTAAAAAGTATATTAAAAATGGACAAGAAGTGTTATGATACAAAAAGGACACTATATATTAATAAAAGGGGAGATCCACCAAGAAGGAATAACAATCATAAATAATTATTCACCTGAATGGTTAAATAAGCACCTCTACAATAATAGTTGGAAGTTTCAATACATCACTCTCATCAATAAAAAGAACATCTAGATGTAAGATCAATAATGAAAGAGAGAATTTGAATAATATGATAAATGAACTGGACCTAAAGGACATACAGAGAACACTACACCTCAAAGAAGCATGCTATACATTCTTCTCAAGTGCTCATGGAACATTCTCCAGGATAGATCACATGTTGTGTCAAAAAAAATTCTCTAAAATTTAGAAAGATTGAAATCATACAAAGCTTCTTCTCTGACCATATGGAATGAAGCTGGGAATCAATAACAGGTGGAGAACTGGAAAATCCACAAATATAGAGAAGTTAAATAAATCTCTCTTAAACCATCAGTGGAAAGAAATTACAAAGGAAATCAGAAAATATCTTGAATGAACAACAGTAAGAACACAATCTATCAATACCTATAGGATGCAGTGACAATGGAAGATCTCTTATCAATGATGTAAAGGCAGTAGCCACCAGAGTTTCTTATGGATGGGAGATGAAAGGATAGGTGTAATATGGGGGAATTTGGGGGACATTGGATTTGTCCTGCAAGACATTGCAGTGATTGATACAGGCCATTGTATACTTTATCAAAACTTAAAAAATTATGCAGGACACAGTGTAAACTATAATGTAAACTATAATGTAAACTATAGTCCATGGTTAGTAGCAATGCTTCAATATGGGTTCATCATTGTAACAAATGGACCATACTAATGAAGGCTGTTGTAATGTAGGAAAATGTAGGACAGTGAAGGGTATATCAGAATCCCCTACATTTTTATGTAACATTTATGTAATCTAAAGCTTCTTTAAAACTAAAAAAAAATTATAAAAAATAAAATGAAGAAAGTTAAAATCGAAGAAATAATCGCATACCTAGAGGCAAAAGAAAAAGAACTAACCTTAAAACCAGCAAAAGGAAAGAAATTTTTAAAAAACCCGAGCAGAAATCAATGAAACTAAGAATATAAAATACAATAGAGAGAATTAACAAAACCAAAAGTTGGTTCTTTGAAAAGATCAATAAAATTGGCAAACCCTCAGCTAGACTGACAAAGATATAAAGAATGAAGACACAAATATATAAACTCAGAACTGAGAAGGGGTACAATACCACTGACCCCACAGAAATAAAAAGAATCATAAGACAATACTATGAACAACTGTAGGCCAACAAATTAGACAACTTAGATGAAATGAACAAATTTCTAGAAACACACAATGTACACAAAATAGAAGACCTCAACAGACCAGTCAAAAGTAATGATTTTGAAACACTCATTAAAAACCTCCCAAAAATGAAAAACCCAGGACCAGATAGAGCCTTCATTGGTGAATTCAACCAATCATTCCTAGAAGAATTAATACCAAGCCTGCTTAAACTTTTCCAAAACTTGAAAAGTCGGGAGCAATACCTAACTCATTCTATAAGGCCAACATCACCACAATAACAAATCCATATAAAGATATTACAAGAAAAGAAAATTAAAGACCAATTTATCTTATGATTACGGATGCAAATATCCTTAACAAAATACTCACAAATTAAATCCAAAAGCTCATCAAAAAGAATTATACACCATGATCAAGTGGATTTTATCCCAAGTGTTCAAAAGTCATTCAACAAAAGAAAATCAATTAATATAATAAATCAGATCAACAAAATATGTTAAAAGCAAATAATTATATCAACTGATGTTTTAAGAAAAAGCATTTGATAGTAGTCAGCATCTCTTTTAAGGATAGAAACACTTAGAAAATAGGAATAGAGAGAGAGGGGAAGATGGCATCGGTTTAGGTGCACAATCACTGGCTCTGAGGCAGGGGACAGCTGATTGGGGACAGGAGCTTGGGAGCATGGTCTTTGTGGGGAGCCTGGGGCATTGGAGTGTTGACCCCATCGGTCTGGAGGCAGTTGGAGTGTGAGTAGGACTCTGCAGCATAAAGTCGTGAGTTCTTTACACCCCAGCTGGAAACACAGATGGCAGGGTCCCGGTCCCGTGGAGGGGGGCTGGGAAGCTTGAAACCTCACCAGTAAACCTGTGAAGGGGAGAATAAGCCCCAAGAGTGGGAAGGTCTGACAGGGGGTGGAGACGAGTTTCCTTTCTGTGGTTTGGTTGCCGGAACCTGTTAGCAGTTTACGGGGAAAATATTAGCCGGCTGGAAGTTGTGCTGGGCTGAGGGTAGTGGTGAATCTGCTTACCAATGGCGGAGATGCAAGGGTCGGCAAAGGGCAGTTCCAGACATTTAAAAGTTTCAGGCTGAGTAACACAGCTCGCCCAGGGGAGATAGGCAGTGTGAAATGATAGACAAGTCTCCATGAACCTATTTGGGATCCCCTCACAGGAGGGGGGTGGTTTAGAAAAGGAGTTAAGGACCCTAATTACATCAAAATAATAAAGAGAAACATATTGATCTGCTTTGATTGCTAAACCTGCCTCAAAGCCTGCAGAGAGAAGGCTGCAAGGCAATTGATTAATGAACACAGGCTGAGAGGCTCCACAAGTGCCCAAAGGGAACGCTGTTTTACTTTAAAATTTAATCGCATGCATGTGTACTTCTTACTTCTACTCTCTCTTCTTTGTTGTTGCTGGTTTTTTTCTTTGCTTGTTTTCCTTTCTTTGTTTGTTTCCTTTTTTAAAATTATGTGCTGATAGTTTTTTTCTTCTTTGCTGGTCTTCTTTATCCTTGACTTTCCATCCTCTGTGTATAGTGATTGTGTCTACCAACACTATCTCCTCTCCTTCCTTCATTGTTTTACATTCAGCTTTCTGTTGTGGTTCTTATTTCCCACCTTTTTTCATTTGCTCCCAATTTCACCCTTGTTAACTTCTACCTTGGCTATTCTGTTCTCTTTTATTTCTTTCATTTTATATTAGCTTTTTCCTTTCAGCCTATTTATTATTAGTTCTCTCACTCATCATTCTGGTCATATAAAATACTCTATTTTTTTTCTCTATTTGATACCCCAATCCATTGTAGGCACTCCAATTTTTACCCTATCACTCTACACTGCCTACATGAGTTAAATATTCAAATTGCTAAATCTAGTAAGTCCACTCTTCCAACTTTTATCAATAGTATTATTATCCCTTCTCCTTTTTCACCCCTTTCAAATGCTCTGGCCCTAATCTTCTTCCTTCAAATGAGCATAGGAAAAAGCAAGGAAATACAACAAGGGGAACAAAGTATCAATGAGAAATCTTAAGACACACACAATTACAAGCTAAATAAACTCTAGAGCAAAGAGTGAAGCTAATCAACTGAACAAAGCCATCGAGATAAAGTGCTGACCAGGGAGCAACAAAAAATTACAAGCCATACTGAGAAAATGGAAGACACGGACCACTCCGAAGAACAAACCAAAATCAGGAAGATAAGCAGAACATAGAATAACTAATCATGAACCATCTTCTAGAAATGAAAGAAGAGATTAAGGATATTAAGAGGACACTGGGAGCACATACTGAAGAAATTGTAAACATACGTAAAAACATAAAAGATATGATGCAGATGAATAGTGCAATCCAAGAAATCAAAAAAAATGACAGATTCACATAACAGCAAATTTAAAGAGTCAGAAGAAAGAATTACTGATTTGGATGAGAGTACATCTGAAATCAAACAGATAGTAGAAAAGATAGATAAAACGGTAGAAAAAATCTAGCAGGGACTTAGGGATTTAACTGATAACACAAAATGCAGAAACATACGCATTATAGGCAACCCAGAAGGAGAAGAGAAGGGAAAAGGAACAGAAGGAGTTTTGAAGGAAATAATGGCTGAAAACATCCCAACCCTAATTAGGGAGATGGATGTACATATCCAGGAAGCATAGCACACACCAAACAGTATAAATCCCAGCAGGCCAACCACAAGACACATACTTGTCAAAAGGTCCAATACTCAAGAAAAAGAGAAAATACTCAAGGCAGCAAGAGAAAAGAACACCATCACATACAAAGGAAGTACAATAAGATTAAGTACTGACTTCTCACCTGAAACCATGGAGGCAAGAAGACAGTGGGCTGAAATCATCAAAGAACTGAAAGAAAAAAATTTCCAACCACAAATTCTCTATCCAGCAAAGCTGAAATTCATAAATGACGGAGAGTTCAAAATATTCACAGATAAACAGAAATTAAGGGAATATGCCACCAAGAGACCTGCACTTCAAGAAATACTAAAAGAAGCTCTAAAGTGTGAAAGGAAAAACAGGAGAGAGAGAGTTGGAGGAGAGTGTAGCAACAACAATAAGGACACAAAGAGAAACAAAAATTATATAAGACATACATAAACCAAAAGAAAATATGGCAGATGTAAGAAATTCATTGAGAGTAGTAACACTGAATGTTAACAGATTAAACTCACGAGTCAAGAGACACAGATTGTCAGAATGGATAAAGAAATATGACCCATGTATATATTGTTTACAAGAGACCCACTTTAGACACAGGGATTCAAGGAGACTGAAAGTAAATGGCTGGAAAACAATTTTGCTAACAAATAATAACAAAAAAGGGAGGGAGTAGCTATTCTAATATCAGAAAAAAAGACTTTAAATGCAAAACAATCATAACAGACAAAGATGGTCACTATATATTAGTTAAATGGGTAATCCCTCAAAAAGAGAGAACAATCATAAAAATTTATGCACCTAATCAGGGTGCCTCTTAATATGTGAGGCAAAAACTGGAAAAATTAAGTGGAGAAATGAATGCTTCCACAATTATAGTGGGGGACTTCAATACACCATTATTACCATTAGACAGAACATCTAGATGGAGAATCAGTAAAGAAATAAAGAACCTCAATAATACATTAGAAGATCTGTACCTAATAGACCTATACAGAAGGCTGCATCCTAATACACCGGGATATACATTCTTCTCAAGTGCACATGGATCATATTCCAAGATAGACCACATGCTAGGCCATAGAACAACTCTTAATGAGTTCAGAATGATTGAGATTATACAAAGCAACTTCTCTGACCACAATGGAATGAAGTTGGAAATCACTAAGGGCCAGAGAACAAGATTAAGTATGAAGATATGGAAATTAAACAACACACTCTTGGAAAAACAATGGGTCAAAGAGGAAATCTCAAAGGAAATCAGTAACTGCCTCAAATCGAATGAAAATGACAACACAACATATCAAAACCTATGGGATGTGGCCAAAGCAGTACTGAGAGGGAAAGTTATAGCTCTAAATGCATATATTTAAAAAGAAGAAAGAGCTAAAATTGAAGTATTAACTGCACACCTGAAAGGATTGGAAAAACAACAGCAAACTAACCCTAAAGAAGCAGAAAAAAAGATATAACAAAGGTCAATGCAGAGTTAAGTGAAATAGAAAATAAGAATGTATTAGAAAAAGCAAACAAAACCAGAAGCTGGTTCTTTGAGAAGATCAATAAAATGGACAAACACTTAGCCAGACTAACAAAGAAAAAGAGAGAGCAAATGCAAATACACAAAATAAGGAATAAAGAAAAGGATATCACTACTGACCCCACTGAAATAAAGAACATCATAAGAGGATACTTTGAAAAATTATATGCTAAAAAGAATCATAATTTAGAAGAAATGGACAAATTCCTAGAAACTCAAAAGTAGGCTACACTGACGAAAGAACAAATCGATGAACTTAACAGTCCAATTATAAGTAAAGAGATAGATTCAGTCATCAAAAACCTCCCAACTAAGAAGAGCCCAGGACCGAACAGCTTCACAGCTGAATTCTACCAAACATTCCAAAAAGAACTAATACCAAACCTGCTTATACTCTTCCAAAGAATAGAAATAGAAGGAACACTCCCTAACTCATTCTATGATGCCAAAATTACCCTAATACTGAAGCCAAACAAATATACCACAAGAAAGGAAAATTACAGACCAATCTTTCTAATGAATCTAAATGCTAAAATCCTCAACAAAATATTTCCTAATCGCATTCAACAACACATCAAAAGCATTATTCACCATAAGCAAGTGGGTATCATCCCAGGTATGCAAGGATGGTTCAACATAAGAAAATCAATCAATGTAATACACCACATAAAAAAACTGAAAGAAAAAAATCAAATGGTCATCTCCATAGATGCAGAAAAAGCATTCGACAGAATACAGCACCCGTTCCTATAAAAACTCTGCAAAAGATAGGAATAGAAGGAAACGTCCTGAAGATGATAAAAGCGGTTTATGAAAAACCCAAAGCTAACATCATTTTCAATGGGTAATCTTAAGGGCCTTCCCTATGAGTTCCGGGACAAGATAAGGATGCCCACTATCACCACTCTTATTTACCATTGCCCTAGAAGTACTTGCTTGAGCACTGAGGAAGGAAAAAGATAAAAAAGGCATCCAAGTTGGAAAGGAAGAAGTAAAAATTTCAGTATTTGCAAGCGACATGATCCTATATGTAGAAATTCTCAAGAAATCTACAACTAAGCTGCTAAAACTTATAAAGGAGTTCAGTGAGTTTGCAGGCTATAATTTCAATGCTGAAAAATCAGTATCATTTTTGTACACTAACAAGGAAAAATCTGAGGAGGAAATCCAGAAAAAAATGCCATTTGTGATAGTAACAAAAAGAATCAAATACCTAGGAATAAATTTAACTAAAGATGAAAAGGACTTATATGTGGAAAACTACACAACAGTGTGGAAGGAAATCAAAGAAGAATTATATAAATGGAAGAGCATTCCCTGTTCATGGATAGGAAGACTAAATATCATCAAGATGGCTATTCCACCAAAGCTAATCTGCAGATTTAATGCAATCCCAATAAAAATTAACACTGTATTGTTTAAGGAATTGGGAAAACTAACTACAAAATTTATTTGGAAAGGTAAGAAGCCCCGAATTTCCAAAGACATATTGAAAAAGAAAAATGAAGCTGGAAGTATCACTCTACCTGACTTCAAACCATACTACACAGCTACCGTGGGGAAAACTGCATGGTATTGGCACAAAGATAGACACATTGACGAGTGGAACCGAACTGAGAGTTCTGATATAAATCCTCACATACACAGTCACCTGATATTTTACAAGGCTACCAAGCCCACTCAGTGGGGAGATAATGGCCTCTTCAACAAGTGGTGCATGGAGACTGGATATCCCTATGCAAGAGAAAGAGAGAGGAACATCAACTCACACCCTATATGAAAATTAACTCAAGGTGGATCAAAGATCTAAACATAAGAGCCAAGACCATAAAAACCTTGGAGAATAATGTAGGGAAGCATCCACAGGACCTTGTAATAGGAAATGTTTTCATGGTCTTCACACCGAAAGCACAAACAGCAAAAGAAAAAATAAATAAATGGGATCTCCTCAAAATTAAAACCTTTTCCACCTCAAAGGATGTTATCAGGACAATAAAAAGGCAGCCTACCTAATGAGAGAAATTATTTGGCAACCATATATCTGATAGGTGCCTCATATCTTGCATATACAAAGAAATCCTACACCTTGAAAATAAAAAGACTAACAACCCATTTAAGAAATGGGCAAGTGACCTGAAAAGACACTTCTCCAAGGAAGAAATACAAATGCCAAAAGGCACGTGAAAAAATGCTCGGTAATCTCTAGGTATAAGAGAAATGCAAATCAAAACTACAATGAGATACCATCTTACACCCATTAGACTAGCAACTATTAAAAAACCTGCAGACAATAATGTTGGAGAGGCTGTGGAGGAATGGGTACCCTCATCCACTGCTGGTGGAATTGTGGATTGGTACAGCCACTGCAGAGGACAATATGGTGGTTCCTCAAAAAACTAAATATGGATCTTCCGTATGATCCAGCATTTCCACTGCTGGGTATATACCCTAAAGAATTGAAAGCAAAGACATGAACAGATATATGTACACCAATATTCATAGCAGCATTGTTCATGATTGCCAAAAGCTGGAATCAACGCAGGTGCCCGACAACAGATGAATGGATAAACAAAATGTGGTACATACATACAATGGAATACTACTCAGCAGTAAGAAGTAACAGAGTGCTAACACACAGGATAACATGGATGAATATTGAAGACCTTATGTTGAGCGAAGCAAGTCAGGCATTGAAGGATGAGCTGTACATGACTTCACTGATATGACTAAAGGAAATTGAGCAGTCCCTGAGAACTAAGATCTGAAATATAGTTTTAAAAGAAAGAGAAAGTAGTGAGACATCATCCATAGGGACAAAATCTGTGGTGAGGTGATAGAGTGCGCTTGTGTTTTAGGGAAATGGGACAGGTGGGTGCTGATATTGTTGGGTTTCGTGTGTGGTTGCTCGCTGGGAGGACTGGAAGGGACAGGTTGGAGAGCTCAGGATGCTTGGGGGGATGTAGTGGGGACCAGATGAAGGCTTGGGATATGTGGCTGAGGGGTGGAGAGTGAAGTGGTGGGAGTGCTCTTGTCACTTAGTGGAGGGGAGGTGTCACTGCTTGGGAGTGAGGGTTGGAGTGTATTCAGGGGTGTGTATTTACAGGGGGCCTCAGGGATGTGTGAGAGTGTTCTTTTTGTAGTGAAGTAGTGTGTTGGTGGGCAGAGAACCTGCTTGGTGGGGGGAAGGGAGATAGGCTCCCTATTTTTGTAGATCTGTTTCAATCAGAAGTAGACAGGTGAGCGGCACAGGAGCAGGGATGGTTCCCGGTGGGGGATGAACCAATGAGCCAGGACACTCTGTGGCATGAATCTGTGAATCCTGTCATCAAGCAGATTGGAAATTGTGGTCCTGGGGTGGTGGGGAGGGATAGTGTGGATTGAATGAGGGGCTTGGTGACCCGTGGAAGTGTTTTCCATTGCCTTGCAGTGGTGGACATGGGACAGGGTTAAAGTCATCAAAATTTATAAAAGTATATAAACTAAAATGTGGACCTTTATGTGGACGAATGAAAATGTTGGGCAACTACATTTCACTATGTTTGTCAGTTAAGTTGGTGCTGTCATCCACATACAAAAAGGTTTTGGTAAGGAGGGGAATGGAGGAGGAGGTTGAATACATGAGATTGTCTTGTAGTCTGTGTGTGACTCTGCTGTGACCTAAAATTTCTTTGAAAATTAAATTTAAAAATGTGTGATGCTTGAGAGTGAGAAGAGGAAGGTGCCACAAAACAGACTGGACACCATGTATGGCACCAACAAGGTAAAATTGGGAAAAAAATTTTGTATACATGAAGTTCTAATTGTTTTTTCACATATTTTGAATAGTCCAGTCCGGTGGCAATGCCTAGTTTTCTTTTTTCTATTTTTTTATTTTTAAATTATTTTTATTTTTTTCTTATTTTTAATTTTTAAAATTTTTTTCTAACTTTTTTTTAATTTTTAAACTTCTCCTATGTTTTGACTCTTGCATTTAAATGATGTTGTTAGGGATGGTTCATAGTGGGGGATGAACCGGTGAGTCAGTACACTCTGTGGCATGAATCTGTGAATCCTGTCATCTGGGGAGTTGAGCCCGGGGGCATTGTGGGCTCAGGGTTGGTGAGGAGAGACACGGTGGATTGGATATAGGGTGGTCGGTGGCCTGTGGTAGTGTTTTCCATTGCCTTGCAGTGGAGGACTCGGGACAAGGTGACAGGCATCAAAATTTATAAAAGTGTACAACCTAAAATGTAGGACCTTGATGTGGACCAATGACAATGTTGAAGAATTGTTTCACTATCTGTTTGTCAGTTATGTCAGGGCTGCGATCCACATACAAAATGCTTTTGGTATGGGGGGGAATGGAGGAGGTGATTGAGTATATGAGATTGCCTTTTATTTTGTCAGTTGCTCTGTTGTGACCCAAAGCTTCTTTGAAAATTAAATGATAAAAGGAGGGCTTCTTGAGAATGATAAGAGGAAGGTGTCAGGAAATAGACTGAACAATAGATATTACACTGACAAGGCAAAATTCGGGAATTTGGGGAAAAATTATATATATATATATATATCATTATTTTTTTACATTTTTTGAATAACCCAATCATTTAATAAAATCTTGTTTTCCTTTTTCTATTTATTTATTTATTTATTTATTTATTTATTTATTTTAATTTTCTAAAATTATTTTGTATTATCAAATTCACCTATATTTTAACTCTCACATTTAAAGGCCATTATTGTTTCATTTTCCTATTCATTGTAATTGGCTACTGTGATGGCTTCATAGGTGAAGAGGCTATGGATCACAAAAGGGTCACAATGTGGATGGGAGAGGATCATTGTATGTGGGTTGTCAAGGTTGGGGGTGGATGTGAGGAACTCCACCTGAACATACATAAAAGGCATACATAATTGTTCAACGGCTCATGGGACATGGTCATGGGGTGAAGTATTACTCAGTAAATTGGAGAACACTGAATTCCCTTCCTGGAGATCTCAGTCATATTTTCCAGGAGAGTAGCAACATCCCCCTGAGTGCAGGGGCAGGGTCTGGCAAAGGAGGATGATCCATTGA
>PVKH010036737.1:0-11542 GCA_004027955.1 Chaetophractus vellerosus | reverse complement strand
TTCTAGTCAGGGTTCTCTCGGGAAACAGAATCAACACGAGATCTCTGTTAAAAATATAAGATTTTATAAGAGTCTCTCACGTGACCGTGGGGATACACAAGTCCAGGTTCCGCCGGCAGGCTGCAAGCCAGGGGCTCCGATGAAAGACTGATGAAGGGTCCTCGATGAGTTTGCTCCAATGAAAGACTGATGAAGGGTCTTCGATGAGTTCCTGGGAGAAGTTCGCTGTCAAATGACGAGCTGCGAAATTCTCTCCGAATGTTGGAATCAGTTCCCTTTTATAAGCAGTCAACTGAATGGATAACAGCGTCATCCATTCTTCATCCAATCTTGCTGATTGATGCAGATGCAATTAGCCCCAGGCTTGCTGGACCCAACAGCTGGGCACAATTACCTGGCCGAGTTGACACATTAGCCTAGCCATCACACCTTCTAAAATGAGAATGAGTTTAAAGACTTCACAGACAAACTGACCTGAGAGAATATGTTACCAAAAGACCAGAATTACAAGAGATACTAAAGGGAGTGCTGCAATCTGAAAGGAAAAAACAAGGGCAAGAGACTTGGAGAAAAGTATAGAAATGAAGATTATTAGGAAGAGTAAATTAAAGGGTAAAAAGACAGACCATAATAAGATATGACAACTGAAAGCCAAAGGATAAAATGGGCAAAGTAAGTAATGCCTTTACAGTAATAATATTAAATGTTAATGGTTTGAACTCCCCAATCAAAAGACATAGATTGATAGACTGGATAAAAAAAATATGAGCCATCTATATGCTGTCTATAAGAGACTCACCTCACACATAAGGACACAACCAGTTTGAAAGTGAAAAGTTGGAAAAAGATATTTCATGCAAATAGTAACCAAAAAGATTTGGAGTAGCTATACTAACATCAGATGAAATAGATTTTGAATGCAAAACTGTTATAAGGGATGAAGAGGGTCATTATATATCAGTAAAAGGGGCAATTCACCAAGAAAAAAATAACTGAAATAAATATTGATGCATCTAACCTGGGTGCACAAGAGGCACACACTGGCAGGGCTGAAGGGAGAAATAGACGTCTCTACAATAATAGTTGGAGACTCCAGTTCACCACACTGAGCATTGGCTAGATCATCTGGACAGAGGCTAAATAAAGAAACAGCTTGAATAATATGATAAATGAACTAGACCTAACAGACAGTTATTGAGCATTATACCCCAAAACAGCAAGATATACATTCTTTTCAAGCATTTATGGATGCTTCTCCAGGATAGATCATATATTGGGTTACAAGACAGGCCTCAATAAATTTGAAAAGATGGAAATTACACAAAACACTTTTTATGATAATAACAGAATGAAGCTGGAAATAACAGATGGCAAAATGGAAAGTTTATAAATATATGGAAATTTAAAACACACTCTTAAAAAATCAGTGGAGGGAGCAGATGTAGCTCAAATGGTTTAGCACCCGCCTCCCACAAGGGAGGTCCCAGGTTTGGTTCCCAGTGCCTCCTGAAAAAAAAAAAAAAGCAAGCAAAACAAATGAAAAAACTAACTCAGGGTAGCTGATGTGGCTCAGTGTTTGAGTGCCAGCTTCCTGCATACAAGGTCCCGGGTTCAAACCCCAGGCCCTGGTGCCTAAAAAAAAAAAAAAAAGTGGGTCAAAGAAGAAATTGCAAGAGAATTCAGTAAATATCTTGAGAAAAAAAAAGCCCCTCCCCCAATAGGAAAGGAAGAAAAAAAAACCTTTTGCTATTCACTGATTATATGATCCTATATCCAGAAAATCCTGAAAAAATTGACATCAACGCTACTAGAACTAATATATGAGTTCAGCAAAGTGGCAGATTACAAGATTAATATGAAAAAAAAACAGTAGCCTTCTATATACTACAGATGAGCAATCTGAAGAGGAAATCAGAAAAAATTCCATTCATACTAGTGATTAAAAGAATCAAGTATTTAGAAATAAACTTACCCAAGGACATAAAGGACCTGTATTCAGAAAACCACAAAACATTGCTAAAAGAGCCTGAAGAAGACTTAAATAAATGGAAGGACATTCCATGTTCATGGACTGAAAGACTAAATATCATTTTTTTTTAAGATTTATTTATTTTATTACACATCTCCCCTTCCCCCTGCTGCGGCGACGTGCCGAGAGTGGACACTGCGCAGGCGCGGCTCTCCCCGCCCGTGGGCGGTCTCTGCGTCTGTTCACGGCCGGCTCTCAGTTCGCGGGTGGCTGGCTGCGCTCCATCCGCGGGCAACCTCCCCTGCCCGTGGCGGCTCTTGCCATGTCCGTGGCAGCTTCTTGCCCTGCCCACGGCGGCTCCGGCCCGCCCATGGCGGCTTGCCATTCTCAAGGCGGTCTGCCCGCTAGGAGAGGTCCCCGGGAATCGAACCCGGGGCCTCCCATGTGGTATGCCAATGCCCTATCCACTGGGCTATCGAGCCGGCCCCTAAATATCATTTTTATGTCAATTCTACACAAACTGATTTATAGAATCAACACAATCCCAATAAAAATCCAAACAGCCTTGTTTGCAGAAATGGAAAAGACAATTATCAAATTTATTTGGAAGGGGCCCTGAATAGCCAAATATTTCTTTTAAAAGTAGGATGAAGTAAAAGGACTCTCACTTTCTGACTTTAAAGCATATTAGCTACAGTGGTAAAAACAAAGACAAAAAAAAAAAAAACACCACCAAAAAACCACAATGTGGTACTGGCATAAAGTTAGACAGATTGACCAATGGACTGACTTAAAAACTCAGAAATAGACCCTCACATCTACAATCAAGTGATTTTTTTTTACAAGGCTACCAAGTCCACCCAGTAGGAGAACTGGATATCCATATCCAAAAGAAAGAAAGAGAAACTCTATCTCACATCTTATACAAAAATTAACTCAAAATAGATCAAGGACCTAAATATAAAAACTACAACCATAAAATTCCTAGAAGAAAATGTAGGAAAACATTTTCAAGTTCTTGTGGCAAGTGGTAGTTTCTTAAACCTTACACCCAAAGCATGAGCAACAAAAGAGAACATAGATAAATGGGACCTCCTCAAAATTAAACACTTTTGTTCTTCAAAGGACTTTGTCAAGAAAGTAAAAAGACAGCCTTCTCAATGGGAGAAAATATTTGGAAACCACATATCCATTAAGGGTTTGGTATCCACGTTATAAAAAGAGACCATATAACTTAACAATAAAAAGATGAGCAACCCAATTTAAAAAATGGGCAAAAGGGGAGCAGGTGTAGCTCAGTGGTTTGAGAGGCTGCCACCTCTGAGGTCCTGGGTTCAATCCCCGGTACCTCCTATTAAAAAAAAAAAAAAGGCAAAAGACTTGAATAGACATTTCTTCAAAGAGGACATACAAATGGCCAAAAAGCACATGAAAAAATGCTCAACACCACTAAGTATTAGGGAAATGCAGATCAAAACTACAATGAGATACCATTTCACATCTTATAGAATGGCCATTATTAAAAGAAAACAAAACAGAAAACTACAAGATTTGGAAAGGATGTGAAGAAACAGGAATACTCCTTCACTGTTGGTGGGAATGTAGAATGGTATAGCCTCTGTGGAAGACAGTTTGGTAGTACCTCAAGAAGCTGAATATAGAACTGCCATATTATCCAGTAATTCTGTTACTCGGAATATATTCAGAATAACTGAAAGCAAGGATGCAAACTGACATTTGCACACCAATGCTCATAGCAGCATTAGTCACAATTGCTAAAATATGGAACCAGCCCAAGTGCCCATCAACCAATGAATGGATAAACAAAATGTGATCCATAAACACAATGGAACACTATTCAGCTGTAAGAAGAAATTAAATCAGGATGCGTATGACAACATAGATGAACCTAGAGGATATTATGTTGAGTGAAATAAGACAGATACAAAAGGACAAATATTGTATGGTCTCACTAATATGAACTAAATATGATGAGTAAAGTCACAAGGTAAACTTTAGCATATAGGTTACTAGGAAATGTGTGAGTTGAGAATGGGAGATGATGCTTAATGTATATAACCCACCTGTGTCCTGGTTGAGGGTTGCTCAGGCTTATTTGGGGCCAGAGGCCAATGGTGACAGAATCTATATAGAACTATGCTACATGATGTTTTGGGGGAAATCTTTTGACTTTTTGGCTACACTGTTCAGTATGGCTGTACTTTTGTGCTTTTGAATATGTTATTGGTGGAGCCTACAATTCAAAATTCAGATATTGTCTTTGCAGAAAATCTTAGTTGACAGCTTTAAGGTATCCAAAGAGGTGACACTGTGATTGCAAAAACCCAAGTGATCCAAAATCAAATATTTGTAAAAGAGTAATTTGTTTGGAAGGAGACAGACAAAATCCTCACCAATATTCCATCAGATTTCTTTAAAATCCATAGTTAACCAAATATGCCAATGGGTCATGTTTGGTTAGAAGGTGATAATCTACAGAATTCTACAGATTCCAGATGCTATGGACCTATTCTGTATGGATTAATAAGACGATATATCGGCCTCTGGGTGAGTTTAGATTTCTATGTGTGTAATGGTTTGAGTTTGGTTTAATTATGAATTCCAAAAATATAGATTAGATTATGTTTGTAAACTAATCTGTTCATCTGGGCATGATTAAGTTATGAATAGGGCGTTAACTGCCACGTCAGTGAGACGTTGAGCCCCACCCCTCGGTGGGCGTGGTCTCAAGTATAAAAGGCTAGATAAGAAGCAGGATGAGAGAAGCAGAGATTGGAGAGAAGCAGATTGAGAAAAGCAGATTGAGAGAAGCAGAGATTGGAGAGAAGCAGAGAAGAGATATGGAGAAGCAGATTGGAGAAGCAGTTCTGATGTTGGAGTGAGCCGTTCACCCGATAATCTACAGCTGGCCTTGTGGAGAGTCACAAAGCATAGAAAGCCTCATGGTCTACAGCTGAACTCGTGAAGGAAACAGAAGCTAAGCCCGGAGAGAAACGCAGCCCCGGGAACAGAGGAACCCAGAAGCCTGAACCCTGGAGACGTTGGCAGCCATCTTCCTCCAACACGTGGACTTTGGTATGGGAAGAAATTTATGCTTTGTGGCCTGGTAACTGTAAGCTTCTACCCCAAATAAATACCCTTTATAAAGACCAACCAACCTTTGGTATATTTCAAAAGGCACGCCTGTGGCTGACCAAAACAATGTGACACTCCCAATGGCCACATGTTTTCTGATAATTAGCAAACACTTATGGTTTTGACTTGATTATTGCCTCCTATTCAAGTGAATTTATTATTATTGTCATTTAAACCATGTATTTACCAATAAAATATTTGCTATTAAAAAATTGACCTTAAGTCAAAAACAGATATGAGGGACAAAGATGGTCATTATCTACTGATAAAGAAAAGAGCACTTCAACAAGATGTCACACTTATAAATATATATGCATCTAACAGCAAAGCCCCAAAATGCATGAAGCAAATACTGACAGTTCAAAGGTAGGAATTGACAGTTCTACCTTAATAGTAGAAGACTTTAATACACCACTTTCAGTAATGGATAGAACATATAGTCAGAAGATGAGTAAAAGTGTATAAATGAATAGAGTTGAGAGTAACACATTACAATGAGTATGACTAACACTGTTGATTTATAAATGTGATTGTGGCTGAAAGGGGGTAGTTTGTGTAAGTAAATGTCAATTGAAAGGAAACTAGAGAATAATGTAGGGTACGTATAACAGTGATTTCGGTGATGGGTGAAGATTGTGGTTAATTGTATAAATATAAGAATGCTCTTCTTTTACAAAATGCTAAGAATATGGAGATATATGGGAAAAATTACAACTAATGTAACTTTTGGATGATAGTTAACAGTAATATTGTAATATTTTGCAGCAATGGCAAGATTTTATTTCAATGCTAAGGGACAATAGGGAGTATAAGAGGCATGGGATTTCTCCTTTTGGAGAAATGAAAACATTCTAAAATTGACTGAGGTAATGACAGCACAACTCTGTGGTGAAAATGAGAGCCACTGAGTGTACACTTTAAATAGAGTGTGCAAAGCATGGAGCTGTATAACACAGAGAAGCCAGTGGTGGATGATGGACTGTGGTTAACAGGACAAATAGAACATTTTCTCCTAAATGATAACCAATATATAATACTAATATAGGATATTAATAATTGAGTGGGTTGGGGAAAAATATATCAAATATAAGATATTGGCTATAGTTAGTAGTAATATTTTGATGATGCACTTTCATAGTTGATAATAAATGTTTCACAACAGTGCAAGGTGTTGACGGTAGTGAGATGTATGGTATGAGATGTATGATATGCATGTTTGTTTTGTAAATTTATAAATTTTATTAGACATTTATTGTTTATGTATGTTCATGTATGAATGATATACTTCAATAAAATTTTATTTTAGAAAATCAATTTACCGTAGATGTGTGAGTCTATTTCTGAACTCTCAATTCAATTCCATTGGTCACTCTATCTTTATGCCAGTACCAAGCTGTTTTTATCATTGTAGCTTCTAAGTCAGGAAGTGAGAGACCTCCAACTTTGTACTTCTTTTTCAAGACATTTTTGGCTATTTGGAGCCTCTTACCTTTCCAAATAAATTTGATAATTGGCTTTTCCATTTCTGCAAAGAAGGCTGTTGGAATTTTGATTGGGATTGTGTTGTATCTGTAAGTCAATCTGGATAAAATTGACATCTTAACAATATTTAATTTTCCAATCTATGAACATGGAATGTCCTCCCATTTATTTATGTCATCTTTGATTTTTTTAAAATCAATGTTTTGTAGTTTTCTGAATACGGGTCTTTTACATCCTTGGCTAAGTTTATTCCTAACTATTTTATTCTTTTAGTTGCTGTTGTAACTGGATTTTTTCCTTATTTCTTCCTCATTTTGCTCATTACTGTTATATAGAAACACTACTCAGTTTGGCATGTGTTACAACCCAACTCCTGAAGGGCATGAGTTGGTGTGGCTGTGAGACCAAAGAACACACCTGGCATTTAGTCAGGCATAAGCTTTATTGGGACTTATGGACAGGAGAGAATCTCTGATGGCAGTAGTACAGAGAATGAACATAGCACTCTGCAAAGAAATAAGAAAATGAGGGGTGATATATGAGGGTTTTCAGAATAAGAACATTCCATATGGTATGAGAACAGAGGTCCTGCTAGGGTCACGTGACGCATACACATGGGTTGTGGTGATGTTTTCACTATGCTTGTAGGAAGGATGTTTACCAAAGACGTTTACTGCTTTGGGAAGATTATAGTTTATGATAACATCTATACATTCTCTCTCCTCTGGGGAGGGTTGTTAACCTTTAACTTATGTCTAGGTCATGCAGGCCACTATGTGCTAAAGACTTAGAGGGGGGCCCTGGGTTCCCACAGCATGTAAATCTTTTATCCCACCACTTTTTTGAACTTGCTTATTAGCACGAGTAGCTTTGTTGTAGATTTTTCAGGACTTTCAGGACTTTCGCTATTTGTCATCTGCAAATAGTAAAAGTTTTACTTCTTCCTTTCCAATTTGGATGTCTTTTATTTATTTTTCTTGCCTAATTGCTCTAGCTAGAACTTCTAGAAAAATACTGAATAAGATTGGTGACAGTGGGCATCCTAATCTTGTTTCCTACATCAGTGAGTACAATGTTACCTGTGGGTTATTCATATACGGCCCTTATCATGTTGAGAAAGTTTCCTTCTATTCCTATCTTTCAGTGCTTTTTATCAAGAAAGGATGCCATATTTTGTCAAATGCCTTTTCTGCATCAGTCAAGATGATCATGTGATTTACTCCTTCGATTTGTTAATGTGGTGTTTAACAGTAATTGCTATTCTTGTGTTCTTTGCATAACTGGGATAAAACCTACTTGATCATGGTGTATATTTTAATGTGCTCTTGGACTTGATTTTTGAGTATTTTGTTGAGGATTTTTGCATCTATATTCATTTGAGAGATTAGTCTGTAATTTTCTTTTCTTGTAGTATCTTTATCTAGATTTGGTATTTGGGTATTGAAGAGGTATCCTTCCTCTTCAATTTTTTGGAAGAATTTGAGCAGGAGTGGTTTTTTATTTTAGCTCTTTCTTCCTTTTTAATGTAGGCATTTAGGGGTATAAATTTCCCTCTCAGCACTACCTTTGCTGCAACCCATACTTTTCTATATTTGTGTGTTTTCTCATTTTCAATCATCTCAAGATATTTACTGATTTCTCCTACAATTTATTCTTTGACCCAATTGATTTTTTAACCTCCGTATATTTGTGAGTTTTCTGGTTGTCTGCCAGTTATTTGTTTCTAGTTTCATTCCATTATGTTCAGAGAAAGTGCTTTGTGTAATTTCAATCTTCTTAAATCTATTGATACCTTTTTTTGTGACCCAACATGTGGTTTATCATGGAGAATGTTCCATGAGCACTTGAGAAGAATATATATCCTGCTGTTTTGGGGTGAAATTGTCTGTTTATGTCTGTTAGGTCTAGTTCATTTATCATAGAATTCATATTCTCTGTTTCCTTATTGAGCCTCTGTTTAGATGTTCTATCTTTTTATGAGAGTGATGTATTGAAGTATCTAACTAATATTTTAGAGACATCCATTTCTCCCTTCAGTTTTGACAGTGTATTTTTGGGGCACTCTGCTTAGGTGAATAAATATATATGATTTTTTTTCTCAATGAACTGCACTTTTTATTACTATATAACGTCCTTCTTTGTCTTATAACAGCTTTGCATCTAAAGCCTATTTTTTTCTGATTTAGTATAGCTATCCCAGATTTTTTTCTGGTTATTGTTTGCATGGAATGTTTTTTTTTCAGTCTTTCACTTTCAACCTATTTGTGTGCTTGGGTCTAAAGTGAGTCTCTTGTAGAGAACATATAAATAGATAATATTTTTTATCCATTCTGCCAATATGTGTCTTTTGAATGGGGAGTTTAATCTATTAACATTCAACGTTACTACTGTAAAGGCAGCACTTACTTCAACCATTTTATCCTTTGGCTTCTATATGTCATATCTTACTTTTGTCTCTCTTTTTACCCTTTTAGTTACACTTACTGATAATTTTCATTTCTACACTCTCATCCAAGCCTCTCTCTCCTGTCCTTTCCTTTTATCCACAGAACTTCAATATTTCTTGTAGGGCAAGTCTCTTGTTAAAAAAAAAAAACTCTCAGTTTCTGTTTATCTTTGAATATTTAAAACTGTCCCTCATTTTTGAAGGACAGTTTTACCAGATAAATATTTCTTGGCTGGCAGTTTTTCTCCTTCAGTATATCATACCACTGCCTTCTCACCTCCATGGTTTCTGATGAGAAATCACCACCTAGTCTTATTGAGCATCCCTTGCATGTAATGAATCACTTTTTTCTTGCTACTTTCAGAATTCTCTGTTTTCTTGGCATTTGACATTCTGATTAGTATGTGTCTTGGAGTAGGTCTATCAAATTTATTCTGTTTGGAGTATGTTGCACTTCTTGGATATGTATATTTATGTCCTTCATAAAAGTTGGGAATTTTTCAAATTTTCAGCCACTATTTCCTCAAATAGTCTTTCTATTCCTTTTACCTTCCTTTTTTCCTTCTGGAACACCCATGACATGTATGTTTGTGTACTTCATGCTGTCATTCCATTCCCTGAGACTGTGCTTAATTTTTTCCATTCTTTTGCTTATCTGTTCTTCTATCTGTAAAATTTCAATTGTCCTGTCTTCTAGTTTGCTGATCTTTTTCTTCTGCCATTGAAATCTACTATTGTATGCCTCTAGTGTCTTTCATTCTCACAAATTCTGTTATTTTTCTTTGCATGCTTCCAAATTCTTCTTTATGCTCTCCAGTGTCTCCTTAATATCCTTTATCTCTTTAGTCATATTTTCCTTCATCTCCTTGAATTTATTTAGGAAATTTGTTTGAACATCTTTGATTAGTTGTCCCAAATTTTGTGTCTCCTCCATTTTTTTAGTTTGTTCCTTTGACTGGGCCATATCTTCGTGTTTCTTAGTATGACTTGTAATTTTTTGCTCATGTCTAGGCATCTGATTTCTTGATGAGTTTATTCTAATGGTCAGTTTCTCTTTCTTGCCTAAGGTTTTATTGTTGATTGGCTTTGTATTAAGGCTCTTCTTTGACACTTGGTTCAACTTATTCTACATCTTTAGAACTGCCTTGTTTAATTGATTAAAACAAGGTCAGGGGTCCATGAAGAGGGCACAGATCAGTTCCAAAGAGCCCTGAGGAGAGGGTCAGGAAAGACACTAAAAAGTTTTTTTTTCCTGCTCTCTGAAGCTGTGTTTTCCTAGTCTGTCCTGCAGATGGCAATTCTTTGCTGCATTCCCAAGTAGGGAGTGTATTTTTTTTTCAACTTCCATGAAGGATGTGGCAGTTTGATATAGTTATGAATCCCAAAAATAGATATTGGATTATGCTTGTAAACTGTTCCTCTGGGCATGATTAAGTTATGATTAGGACTTTGATGGGCCATGTCAGTAGGCCCACCCTTGGTGGGTGGAGCTCAGAGATAAAAGACATAGGAAAGGACAGAGTTGGAGTTTTGAGTTGGAGTTTTGATGTTGGAGTTTTAATGCTGGACCCCAGGGAAGCAAGCACACAGAGGAGCTTGGTCATGAGGAAGAAGAGAAGGCCCCAGGAAGAGACAAGCCATTCACCTGATAGTCTACAGCTGGCCTTGTGGAGAGAAGCAAGCCTAAGACTTGAGAGAGGCAAGCCCCAGGAAGAGAGGAATCCAAGAAGCCTGAACCCTGGCAGACATTGACAGCCATTAGCAGCCATCTTGCTCCAACATGTGGCCATAGACTTTGGTGAGGGAAGTGACTTATGCGTTACGGCCTGGTAACTGTAAGCTTCTACCCCAAATAAATACCCTTTTATAAATGCCAACAGATTTCTGGTAATTTGCATCAGCACCCCTTTGACTGACTAATACAAAGGGTGCTGAAACAATGGCTGTGGGGGATCCCTATTCAGGGCTGGCTAGAACCATGGTTCAGAGTTGGGACCCAGAAATACAAACTTGCCAATCAGAAGCCATACTCAGCACTTGACCATGTCCCCCCTCCCATTCCTGGGAAGGGAGGCCTTGACACCCTTTTCCTTCCATGGCAGCTATGGACCATACCTGATGCAAGCCTCAAGGGTGGAGGATGGGTACTGGCTACTGCCAATGCATGATTCACTCACAGTTCGCCCACACGCACACACTTGCTATCTGTGTCCATTCGCTGGGTCATCTTCTGTGTCTGTTTCTTGCCTTCTCTTCTCATTTTTCTCCTTCAGCCTTCACCAAGATTTGATCCTAGGGACCTCCAATGTGGGAGAGAGGCACCCTGTCACTTGTGCCACCTCAGTTCCTGGTTTCTGGCGTGTCTCACCTTGACTTTCTCCTGAGTCTCTCTTTTGTTGAGTCATTATCTTGCTGTGTGGTTCACTGTGTGGGCCTGGCTCACCTGCTTGCCTTTTTACCAGGAGGTCCCAGGGATCAAACCCGGGTCC
>PVKH010036736.1:0-11579 GCA_004027955.1 Chaetophractus vellerosus | reverse complement strand
AAAGAAAGAAAGAAAACAATACAAAACCAAAAGTTAGTTCTTTGAGATGATCAGTAAAATCAAGAAACCCTTAGCTGGACTGGCAAATTTTAAAAAGGCAGAAAGGGGGATTGTGGGAATACAGCCAAAGGGGTAGACAGATAAAGCTTAGCTCTTACTAAACAACTGAGAGGGAGTCTAGGGCTGCCTTGGCTACCTTCTTAGGGGTACAACAGGGGTACAGCAGACCAGGACACTGCTTTGCAACTAACGGAAGAGTTGGGGACAGAGAGGAGGAAGATGAAATAGCAAACGTTTACAGATGGCCTTGTGGAGAGAGCAGAGCAGCTGAGCTCAGAAAGAAACAAGCCCTGGGAAGAGAGATGAACTTTATGCCAGCCTACATTTGAAATCCAAAGAAAGTGGACCCACAGAGCCTTAACAGGGAAGAAGGAAGGCTGAACACTCAGGCTTTGCCCTCCATCTTGTTTCAACATGTGGCAACAGACTTTGGGTGAAGAAGTAACTTTGAGTTGGACTCCTTAGGGCCTTGTGGCTGTAAGCTTCTACCCCAAATAAATACCCTTTTTAAAATCCCCCCCCCCCAAAAAAAAGACAGAAAATAAAACCATAAATGAGTAGGGGGTGCATTACTTCTGACACCACAGCTATAAATGGATCATAAGAGTATACTATGAACAACTGTATGCTATCAGAAACTTCACTGACTCAAGAAGAAATAGAAGACCTCAAAAGACAAATTATGGGTAAAGAAATTGAATCACTCATCAAAAACTTCCCAACAAAGGATAGTCTGAGACCAGATGGATTCATAGGTGAATTCTACCTATGATTCCAAGTAGAATTAATACCAATGTTGTTAAAAGACTTCCAAAAAATTCTAGAGGGAACACTACCTAACTCATTCTATGAGGCCAACATCACTCTAGTACCAAAGCCAGATAAAGATACATGAAAAGTAAATTACAAACCAATTTCTCTAATGAATACAGATGCAAAAATCCTCAACAAAATACTTGCAAGTAAAATCTAACCACACATTAAAAGAATAATGCACCATGATCAAGTGGGTTTTATCCCAGGCACGCATGGGTGATTCAACAAAACATTAAGTAATATAATATACCATATTAACAAAACGAAGGGAAAAAAACTACATGGACATCTTCATTGATGCAGCAAAGGCATTTGACAAAGTCAAACATCCTTTCTTGAAAAACTCTTAGAAAAATAGGAATAGAAGGAAATTCCCTCCACACGACAAAGGACATATATTAAAAACCCATAGTAACATCATGCTTAATGGTGAAAGACTGAAAGTTTTCCCTCTAAGTTGTGGAACAAGAAAAGGATGCCCATTGTCATCACTGTTATTCAACATTGTACTGGAAGTTCTAGCCAGAGCAGTAAGGCAAGAAAAAGAAATAAAAGGCATCCAAATTGGAAAAGAATAAGGAAAACTTCCACTATTTGTAGACAGCATGATTCTATTTATAGACAGTCCTGAAAAATCTGCAACAAGGCTACTCGAGATAATTCACAAATTCAGCAATTTGGATACATGATAAACACACAAAAATCAGTAGTGTTTCTATACACTAGTAATAAGCAATCTGAGGAGAACATCAAGAAAAAATTCAATTTATAATAGCAACTAAAAGAATCAAATATTCAGGAATAAATTTAACCAAGGTTTTCAAGGACTTGTACACAGAAAATTCAAAACATTGCTAACATAAATTTAAAAAGCCATAAACAAACTGAAGGACATTCTCTGTTCATGGATTGGAAGACTAAATATTGTTAAAATGTGAATTCTACTCAAAATGATTTACAGAATCAATGCATTCCCAACCAAAATTCCAACAGAATTCTAACAGCCTTCTTTGCAGAATTGGAAAAGTCAATTATCAAATATACATGGAAGGCTAAGGAGCCCCTAATACACAGAAACATCTTGAAAAAGAAGAATGAAGTTGGAGGACTCACACTTCCTAACTCTGAAGTCAGGCCCATGAAACTCCTAGAAGAAAATGTAGGGAAGCATCTTCAAGATCTTGTGGTAGGCAATGGATTCTTAGACTTTATACCCAAAGTACAAGCAGGGAAACAAACAAACAAACAAAAAAATAGATAAATGAGAACTCCTTAAAATTAAAGTCTTTTGCATATCAAAAGTCTTTGTCATGAAAGTGAAAAGACAACGTACTCAAAAAGAGAAAATATTTGGAAACCACATATCTAATATGCTTTCAATATTCAGATTATATAAAGAAATCCTGCAACTTCAAATAAAGGGACAAACAACCCAATTGAAAATGGGCAAAAGACTTGAATACACATTTATCCAAAGAGGATATTTAAATGGCTAAAAAGCACATGAAAAGATGCTTGCTAGAACTAGCTATTAGGGAAATGAAAATCAAAACCACAATGAGGTATCATTTCACACCTACTAGAATGGTGACTATTAAAAAAAACCAAAACAGAAAACAAGTATTAGAGAAGATAGGGGGAAAGAGAAACATTCATTCATTGCTGAATGGATAGAAAATGGTGCATCCTCTGTGGAAGATAATTTGGCAGTTCCTCCGAAGGCTGAGTACAGAATTACCATATGACCCAGCAATCCGAGTACTAAGTGTATATCCAGAAAAACTGATAGCAGGAATGTGAACATTCATTTGCACACCAATGTTTATAGTGGCATTATTCACAACTGCCAAGAGATGGAAGCAATCTAAGTGCCCATCAGCTGAGGAACCGATAAACAAAATGTGGTATACACAAACAATGGAATATTATTCAGTTATAAGAAGGAATGAAGCCCTGATGCATGTCACAACATGGATAAACCTTGAGGATATTAAGCTGAGTTAAATAAGCTAGAACAAAAGGACAAATATTGTATGATCTCACTGATATAATTAGCAAACTCGTAGAGTTAGAATCTAGAATATAGGTTACCAGGAGACAGACTGAAGATAGAGAATGGGGAGTTGATGCTTAGTTTGTTCAGAATTCCTATTTAGGTTGATTGGAAAGGTTGGAAATGGATAGTGCTTATGGTAGCATGTTATTCTGAGTGGGGTTAACAGCACTGAATTACATAGGTGAATGAGGTTAAACTGTAGGTCATATATGTTACTAGAATAAAAACTAGAAGATAAAGCATAGGACTGTGTAACACAATGAACCCTACTGAAGATGATGGACTAAAGCTTTTAACACAAGTATAAGAATATTCTTTCATGAGTTATAATAAATGTATGACACTAATACAAGGTGCTAATGATAGGGTGGTATAGGGGGAAAAATTCAACTACTGTAAGCTATGAATGATAGTTAAAGTACTACTTTAATAATTTTTCATCATTTGTAAAGAAGGTAACTAGTGTTCAAAAAATAGTACAATAACAAAAAAGTGCTGTCATCAATTGTAACAGAATTATCACAACAATGTTCCTTGGTGGTGGTGAGGTGGTTTATGGGAATCCTCTATTTCACGCATGCTTGGTCTGTAAACCCACAACTTCTCTAATAAAAATTAAGTTAATTACAGTGAAAATTTTTGTAACAAACCCAGAACAGCAACTGGCTGTGTTAGAGATCACACAATTGCATATATATAAACTTCAAAAATATTCTCTTTATGCAAGAGAGGTAGCCACAAGATTTATTACGTTGCCTCTGAAGTTTGGTTTTCTAATCAGATTGTAATGCCCCTTCACCTGCTAAATACCCCAAGTTTTTCCCTTCGAAAAGAATTTATTAGTCATCATTTACGCCATACTGTGAATTTCAGTCTGCACCTGTTCCCCAGGGAATACGTGTTTATATCTGGAATGCGTTTAAGAATTTGTCTCCTAATGAGGAAAGTGGAGAGCATGAAAAAAGAGGAGATGGAATGTAGATATTTAAAAAGAAATATAGAGGTGATGACTTTTGTTTATTTGTTTGGTTTTTGTTTATTATTATTATACCTGGAATAATGAAAATGCTCTAAAAATGATTGAAGGGATGAACGCACAAATATGTGATTATACTGAATACCATTTATTATACACTTTGGATGCCTTTATGCTTTCTTAATATATATCAATAAAATTGATGTTAAAAAGAAGGGGGAAATGGAAAGAAAAAAGGAACAGGAGTGGGAAGGGGAGAGGAAATAAAAACAGGTAAGAGATTAGAGACCTAGTAGAAATGGTCCAGGGAGCAAAGTAAATTCCTGTCTTCCTAGCTTTCAATAGTACTTTTGTGATTCCATCACACAGACAGACACAGACAGTAATTTTGTGATTCCCAAGGTACAGTAAGTAACTTTGAGAGAAACGTTTTTGTTTTTGTTGTTTTGTGAATCGAGAGTCAAGTTCTTGGGAACTGGCTGTGGCTCAATTGGTAGGGCTCTGGTTTACCACATGGGAGGCCCTGGGTTCGGTTCCTGGGGCCTCCTCGAACAGGCAGACCGCCTCGAGAAGGCAAGCCGCTGCGGGAAGGGCAAGCCGCCGCGTGGTGAACTGACTTGGCGGGATGACACAGCGGGGGGAGACAAGCAGACACAGAAGAATGCAAAAATGAACACAGCAAGAACAAGCAAAAAGGAGGGGAATATATAATAAATAAAAAATAAATCTTTAAAAAAAAAAGTCAAGTTCTTGTTATAAACTACACAGACTTAGAAGAATACTTAGAATACTGACCTAATTAGGCTTACTCACCAGAACATGGAGGGGAAAATCCTTTTTAGTGTTAGAGAACGTTAGAATTTGTTGTGGGTTGAGCTCATTCTGATCAATGAACCCACAATATACCCAACCCTGTGCCAAGCTCTGCCAGGAAGAGGGTAAAATAATAGGACATATCATATAATATGCACAGGGTATTATTAACTATAATAACAGTTAAGAGGTCCCTCATTTCAGTTTGTATAAAACCTGCACTGCCATTAACAGACATTTATACCAAAACTGGCAGCTTATTTGTACTATTATACATTTAATAATTATAAATATAATTATGAGAAACAAGAATATTTGTATGTTCCTCATTTGAGAATCCTGAACTACTTTATAAATAAGCACCATTTTCAGATATAAAATGTTAAATCCATCCTAATCATATTCTCTTTTTATTAATGCCTACCTCTCAAAAAAATCAAAAATACTTTCTGAATAATCATTTTTGCCCTCAAACTTCACCTGTGAAATCTATTTTGCAGAAAAACAAAATGCTCTTATTTCTTTAACTCTTTGAGTTCACAAACCTTACTCATTTCTATTATTTTATTTCATCTTTATAACATCTGTGTTAGGTTAATAGGCATTACTGTTTACTTTTTGCATATAATGTAATGTTTCAAGGTAGATCTTTTCCTGAAAACAGATTATATGAGAAAGAAATTAAGAGATCTATTGTTTTCAATTCAAGTCAGTTTCAAATTTTTATTTTCTCTTGAAAATTTTTCAAGAATTTCCTGGATTTTAGGGAATTTATGCAGTTCTATGTGCTAGATACAGCATTTCAAACTTTACAATTTTCACACCACTTCACTGTCACTATTACCTTGTGAAGGAAGTTTTATTATCCCAATTTATATACTTTAAAAAGCTGAGATTCATGAAAGCAAAGTGAATTTCTCATACCAAAGTCCATGCTCTTTCTAATATAGCAGGCAACCAGGGTTCTTTCATGGACACAACAGAAATTTTTTCTAGTTAATTTAATTGGAATTTGATTTAATAAAAGGATATTGGGAGGTTTCCAGGACTTCTAGGACTTTGGTAACACAACACTAGGAATGATACATAAAATCACGGTGCTCATGCCCTGACTGAAAGATAGACTGGAAAAGCCTGTGTCTGGATATTTTGGCTGCAATAATGGAAGGCAAGGTCTGTTTTATAAGATAGAAGACTGCTGTAAATCTAGAAAGGAGGTTTAGATGCTGGGTGCCCAAAAAGATTGATAATATCTACCATATTTAAAGTTTGGAACTAAAGAGCATGCATAAAGATGAAACATGAACAAGAGGTACTTGAATTGACTAACTGTATTTCTATAAATAAATATTAAAAATTAATTATGTGTATATTTATCTGTATATCTGTGTATGTATACACGTGTATATGTGTACACATATATATCACATATTAATATCCATCTATTTCCCAGCCATTAAACAAGAATAGATTATGACAAAGCATAATTTAAAGAACTTGGGGTGGATAACTCCACTTACAGTATGATCTTGTTCAAGGCATTCTATCTCTCTAAGACTCCATTTCCTCATCTGCTAAATGGAGAGGAAAGTACCTATATCAATTACATCACTATATGGAGAAATTTATGACATTTCAATTTTTAACATATACAATGTCCAACATTTGGGAGCTCAAAAAAATAAAGCCAATGAGGACAATGCAGTTTTATTATAGACTAAAAAATAGTCATCTCTTATTTTTTCATATAATTGTTTATATATTACCACATTCAAAATGTTTTGCGAGATTGGGGAAAGATTAGGGAAAGCTCTACAGGAAAGAAATGGCATTTGTGCTCAACCTGGAAAGGTGCTTGATAATTTTGTGAATAGATTCTCAAATATGTAGTGATTTCTAAAGGCTGTCTTTGCAGTCCATCCAATTTCCTCATTCTAAATGAGTTCCTTTGATATATCCACTGAAACATTCCATATTAAGAGGGCATAAAGCTTGGAAAGATTTATCTCTATGCCGGGGCAATGTCAGAAGTAACTCAGACTCAATTCTATATCATAGCCAGCATGGCCCAGCTCTCTTTTCTCGTTCCGAGGTCTGGTTTCCCTTTATTACCTGAGTGCAAAGTAAGGAGCAAGAGTCAAGCCCAAACCCAATCACCAAATCAAAGGTATGGAGATAGAAAATGACAAGCTAGGGCAGTCTTCTTTTGAATTTAGAAACAACCTTCCATGACGTGTAGACATGCATCCAATTTGTGCACTCTGAAAACCTGTCTTTACTACAAAAATTACTTTTTATGTGTGTATATATTTATTTTATAAAGTCAAGACTGTGGGAGGAAAAAAAAGCAAAAGAAAACCTACAAGGAGAATATCTGGATGTGATTCCCCTCCCTGAGAGGGGTGAACCAATACTTGCTAAGAACTGGAACAAGGTCAACAGTAGGAAAAGTCATTCACTCCAAAGACCTTTCTGGGGACAATCCAATTGTTTTCCAATGACATCTTCTATTCTGAATCTTGAACCACTTTGAGAGAGCTCTCCATTCTCAAGTGGAATATTTACCTAAATGCAGGAAAAGGCTAGAAATCAAGCATACTTCTTTCAATTAACTTGTATGATTTTGTTTTACCCATACACATAATTCATTTCTCCAGCATTTAGGAACATTCATATGCATGTGCATATGGCCTTCATATTTAAAAATAATCTTTGTGGTTTGCTGGGGCTACATCTGCATAAGAGAAAGGAAGGTTGGCTTTCATCAGATGGGTTCACCCAATGAAGATCATGTAGATAATATAGGCTAGGTAAATTCATCCATTTCCTCAATATTTAAGTAAATCAGATCAAAGCAGCTTTCAGGTCTGATTATCACATATTTTAAAATGAGCAATCCTAATTGGAAAGAAAAGTAAGAGGACCTAGTTGACTGAAAATACTTCGGATTGTACTAATGTCCTTTTTTTTTTTTTTTCCTGCTTAATAGCAGATACAGGAGTGGTTTGCTCGTGTTACTTTAAGTTAAGCATAAAAAATGTCTTTTTGTAGAGTAAGTATTAGGTGAGGGACAGAATCACCTTATTCTGATTCATTAATTCTACTTTTTTATATATTCCCACCACAATCATTTCAAGTTGGTGCCTTGCATTTTTGGGATAAATCCTTTAACTGTGTTCAAACAGGTGCCTGGCTCCCCTCACCAAGACCTCACTGCTAATGCCAAATCTTCAATTCCAACACCGACTCTTACATTAATAAAGAGGAGGCATGATCTCGTGTTTCAAAGCTGGAAAGACCTACCAATATATGGAATATGATCTTTTCTTGGTGTGCTCTTTAATTTCCTCATAAATGAAATTAAGACTTTCGACACTATAATTTCTAGGTCTCTCCTGACTCTGACCCCCTGTTATTCCTGTTTAATCTGATCCTTTATTTCCTTTACTCTTCTACAAGTCCTTGAACATATAAAATTTCACTCTTAGGCCATAAATAAGTGGCAAAAGTGGCCACTAAGGCTTCCTTTATATTATGCTAGTAGTTCAGGTCCTTCTGTCAATTGCACATGTCCAAGAGAATGGGCTGCTTTTTCTTTGTGTTATAAACATTCCCTCCCCCCCCCGCCAAAACTATGTGATAATGCTTCGTAGCCATAACCGTGCAGTAAATATTTACTGAGAGTGGCATGAATGTTTTTTAGTCAAACAATAATATTTGAGGGCTGTTATTAAATATTGAGCTCATCTTTTGGAAAATATCTGACACATCGCAGTCACTCAATAAATATTTGCTGACTAAATAAATGAATATGTTAATTCAAATGCAGGACAAAGTTTGACACAGAACAGGGTGCTGATTCCCTTATGAATGACAGGGGTAAAAGTTTTCATTGCTATAGACAGTCTCTTTTGCTTTCTACAAGAGTACATCGTCTATTGTTTGTCTGAATAGAGTGAAGATGAGAATCTACACCAGAGAACCTAAGAGAGAATTTTTTTTTTTTGAGATAAGAACAGGCTCTCTGTGTGTGTGTGCGTGTGTGTGTGTCCATGTGTGTGTTGGGAAAGGAGAGAGATAGGAGGGTAGAAGGAGCTGACATAGCTTGATTGCAAAGGCTGCAGAAAATGTAAAAAGTAAAGGACTGTTAGGATAGAAGTAAGGTGAGATAAAGTTAAGAAATTTAGATGCTTTTATAAAGTTTTGCTGTGTAGTTTCTGAAGTAAACTGTCTTTCATGTGTCTTCATAAAATAGTCAGTAAAAATGTCCACTTCTCTTGAATGTAGGCTCTGCCAAAATGCTGAATCTCGGAAGGTGTTGGGAGAGGAGCTTGTCACATTCTGGTTATAGATGCTAACAGTGCGATTTGCTCCAGGCAATCCCACAGAAGCCAAGCTCATGTGCCTTTTATATCAGCTCTTTTGATTGTTAACTTTCTTCATCTAGGATATAAAAAGTATTAAATCACATGCCTCCACCTCCACCACACACACCTATCTCTGTACACGATAAGACTAAAGCGACATATCCTTAGAGGAATGCGCTGGTCAGCTATGCCATTAGAAATTTCACTGAAAAGCCTGCTGGACCTCAAAGAAACTGAGAAGAATAAGGTGTGGGTAGGTGAGACTCATTCAAAGGGAGTCTTTGAGATTTCCATGTATACTATATTTTAATCTTTTGAGTACACATCTACCACACTGTCTGTTTGCTCTTTGTTTTTGCTTGTTGTTTGCACTTGTTGTCTGCTCGTTGTCCGCTCATTGTTTTTTGCTCGTTGTCTGCTCGTTTTTGTTGTTGTTCTCTTTATTCTCTAGGAGGCATCGGGAACTGAACCCGGGACCTCCTATGTGGGAGGCAGGCAGTCAACTGCTTGAGCCACATCCATTCCCAATACTGATCTCTTTGACTTAGAATCTGAATGTTTTGCTGAAAAAGGGAGGAGTAATTTATGCACTTAAAATTTGTATTAAAAAGAAAATTGTAGTAAATATTTAAGAATTCTACATTTAACCATGCATGAATAAGCAGCTTAAAGACATCAAATCAAGTCCACCTGCACATTTGGTAACCAATGGCCAACTTGGCTGAGCATTACAAATTGTATGAACAATTCTTAAATGAGACCAATGACATTTATTTCAGAATTGAGCTAAGGATAATAAGAAAAATAAAGCAGATTTAATGGATAATCTATGATGGCTTTGCTCCATTTCACACATGGACAGGTAAATTTCTGTATGTAAGGTATAAAATTCAAGAAAGACAATATTTTGGGTGATATTATTTGCAAACTTAAATAAGTCAGTTTTCATTGAAAAATAATATATTGTTGCTAAACCTTTCCATTAACTCAGCTTTGCTCTCCAGTCCCCATAATTAGTTAAAATTAATTCTATCTTACTATTCCTTTTATTTATTTATCTATCACAAAATTTAACTAGGTGCTATTGACCAGGCATTTTGCTATGCACTAATGCTATACAAATGAATAAAATAGAACTCACTCCTTTCTGAGCTCAGTGGCTAGCAGGGTAGATGTGTATGCAAAAAAAGAGAACAAAAATGTTAACTCAACATGTTTGCCTTCTATGTGCTAAATATTCTAGGCACTTGGGATACAATAGTTAATGGCATCTGAATTAGTCAAGGTTTTCTAGGGAAACAGAACCAATAGAGGATATCTATAAATATTATGAAATTTTATAAAATTGTCACACAAATGCTGGGATGCATGAGTCCAAATTCCATATGACAGGATGCAAGCCAGAAACTCTGATGAGGGTCCTTGATGCGTTCCCCAGGAGAAGCTGGCTGTCTGAAGTAGAGATGGGAATTCTCTCTCTGACTGCTGAAATCACTTTTCCTTAAGGCCTCAAACTGATTGGATGGGACGTCTCTCATTGATGAAGACAATCTCCTCAGTTGGTTATAGAATTATTCAGCCATAAATGGAATCATCTCACTGAAGACTGAAGTCCATGAAATGCCCTCATAGTATAATTAGGCCAGTGCTTGATTGACCAAACAACATGGAACCATTACCTGGCCAAGTTGACACAGGTGCCTAACCATGTCCCACCCTCATGAATATATATTAAAGAGGGTTTCTAAGTACTAGCATATAAACATATGTAAAATGTTTATCAAAAACAAAAGTTGAAAATGTTTTACTTTATATGTGGTGCACTATTGACATTCTAATTGAAATTCTTCAAAAATGCCAGTAATTGCTATGGTATCAGAAGGGATTCTTGGTAATGCAACAAAAAAGGTGCGAAGTGAGAATCAGTACTCACCTTTGACATTAACTCACTTTATGTAATTAGGTAAGCAACCGAACATAGCTCAGTCACATTTTCTTCATATATTTTATCTGTAAAGTGACAAAATGGAACAAATATTTTCTAACATCTCCCTAGTTCCAAGACTCCATATTTCTGAAACTAGCCTTCATCCAATCCAGAGATGTTTTTTTAGGAATAATTTCAAATAGTAAGAGAGAAAAAAGAGGTGTGTGTGAAAGTGTGCAAAAGTAGTATGTATAATTCTGAAGGAAGCATTGATAATCAAGGAAAGTTGGGCTTCAGGATTTTGGTAGTCATTATAGCTGTTTACTGAATATTTCCAGTTTTCTTCATTCTGGATCTATGGTAGGATTGTACAAAGTCACACTACAGGTGACTTCCTTAGGCCTATAATATGTAAGTAGAATTCTTTAAAAGCTGGTACATAATCCTTCACCTTTTCTTACCTCTACCAAGGAAACATGATATTCCAAACAGTGGAGGTCTCATCAACCTGTGTCCCTCAGTGAGGACAATACGAACCACAACATCCCTCTGATTTGGGTTGGG
>PVKH010036735.1:0-11551 GCA_004027955.1 Chaetophractus vellerosus | reverse complement strand
TTGAATGCCTGATTTTTGAAGTCATTGTCCTTGGTGTTGGGGGTACAGTAGTGAACAAAAAATAAGGAAAATAAAACCTGCCTAATGGAGTAAACATTCTAGTTGCCTGTGGAAGAATACCTCTCCCCAAACCCCACACCATCAATATTGAAGCCATTGTTTCAATGTGATAAAATCTATCAACATCCTAATCTGGGTGCCATGGAGGTGAAAAGGTGAAGGCTGTGCAACCTGGGGATTTGGCAGAGTGTGATTGGACCCCAGGTGATCAGAAGAGACAGTGGTAGGTTTCTTTAGGTAGCAGAGATTGGGCTGTAGTCCAATTCTGAATCTGTGAAGAGGAGGACTGTGGACTTTAGACTGTGTGGAGACTACACACTAACTTCTGGGACTTCTGGAGCTGCGGAGTTTCCTTGGGTTGAACATGGAGGTGACTGGTGCTATTAGGGGAGCTACCTATCTTCAAATGGAACATGCAAGTCTAAACCAAGTGAACCAATCTAGAGAAGTTGCCTAATAATTGAAGACCAGAAGTCTTTCTCCACTTTTCTGGACTATATAAACCCAAATTTCTTTATTTCTCCAAGGAAGAGGGGAAAGGCCTTCCAAACAAATTCCCACTAGTGGTGATGGGTGGAAATTAAGTCAGATTTTATTTAGATTAAAGAAATGTGATGCTTTTACACATGATTATCTTGAAGATATTGACTATCATTTTGAAATATGATTTTAAACATGTCTTGTTTTCTTTTAAATGGATTTCAGGTATCAGGTATAGTAAGTGGAAGAGATATTTGGGAAATAAAGGAGTATTCTCCTTGCCTTAAAATTTTATAATAATGATTAAGACTAGGCCTGAAAGTTAACTTTCCTTAATCAATTTTGGGTGCCTCAGATGGAGCTGATAAGGTCACGTAGCAGTGGGTGACTTGTAAAATTTCCCTATTGTCTCACAGAGTGTAAGTGTGTTGGGTGGGGTACAGTGAGCAAAGATTTACTCTTCATACTTTGAAAATATTCCTTAAAATTTTAAATAAAAATATAAATAGCTCTGTGATCAAAATAGTTATTATATGAGTTGAAAAAAGACCAAAGTACATGTAAAGAAATGAAGAAATACATTTTCCCATATTTGATTTCCAAATTCAACTATGTAAGTCTTTCTAACTCTTCTGCTTGGTCTCCCTACTGCAGAGATTTTGTCTTACAGTTTTTGTTTTTATTATAATAGCACCTCTACTAACTACCTTATGAATAGCTGGTGCTCAATTAAATTTCTTTTTTCACTACTAATAGTTTTGTATTTCCTGTGTATCTTTACCATTGATTATTTCAATTAGCTACATACTTCTCACAAATCTACATGTACTGCAGCAATTCAATACTGGGCTCAAAATTGCCTCTTTGTGGAACTTCCTTGATTTTCCAGAAATCCTTCAACTTTTCAGCTGTTTAGCCTTTATTTACCTATTCTTATTTTAAATGGTAGGTTTCTCAAGCTGAAAATCATATTTTATACCTCTTTTGACTGTGATTTCCTTTTTTTTTAAACAGAAGATATATCCAATAAATATTTGATTATTTAAAATTTACATCAAACAATTTTAACTTATGCCAGAATAGTAAATCCTGCATTTTTACTTCCTGAGATCTTCTATTAATATTACTTAGTAGTTCAGTCCCCCAGATAATTAAATTCTTTGATTTTTAAAAAATAGGCAGAGAAATAATTTCAGTAGATATGTGTCTACTCATCCAGGCAACAAATTACCTTGTTGATATTTGAAAAAAAAAAGAGGGGTGAATTAAATGTGTTGAAAGGTAATCCTTACACTAAAACAAAATTTAAAAGTTATCAATAATCCTTTGCTAAACTTGTTTCTAGAATTTATTATTTCCGTATTCAACAGCTATTAAATTCCAAATTGTACTCCACTATATTTTGTGAGGCCTACAATTTGCAGCCTTTGATATCAAGTTTCTCATATTTTAAGACATATGAAACTTAATAAATAATGTTTTAGAATGGAGTTTAATTTTGGAAGTTTTTATTAAGAGTTGAATATCAACATTAACTCTAAGTTGATTATACTGGGTATAGAAGAGAATAACAGTGCATATTATCAAAAGCTGATAATCTTTTGGTGAATCAAGGCTTATGTAAAGTAATTGGACACAAAACAAATAGAACATATTGATAAATATGATAAAAGGCACATTTTAGCAAAATTCAATGCCTGGCATAAAAAAATGTTTATAAATAGAAGCGAGGGGTCATGTTAATGATAGAACTGGACACAAGGCTCTGAGTTTTGTTAAGTTTTAGAAGAGCAGAAAAAGTGAGTATGTTCAAGGTAAGATAATTCCATGAGCAAACCACAAAGGTCTAAATGATTGAGGTGTACTCAGCAAATAGTAAGGAGATTGAACTGAGTGCAGATGTGGAGGATGTCAGGGGAGGATTTGTTGATGTGGAGGAGTTAGAAAAAAAGCATTTAGCAGGGTAAGAACATAAGGCAAAGAGCAACTACAATGTTGCATGAACCAGATAGTCTAGGGGGCATTGAGACACAAATGGAAAGATAAAACCCCTCCATCCTCCAGTTCCTGAACTGACAATTTACAGACACCTGTACAAAAAGTACTGTCAAAGCTTTAGCTAGGGATATATATATATATCAAAAGGATCAGCTGGGAACATACTTACGGTTTAGAAATTGGTACTTTCTTATTCCCAGGAGACAGGGGGTGGGGGTGGGGGGTGGGGGGGTGGAGCTTGGAGATAAATTAAAAGTGGAGAGGAAAAATGAACTCTCCTAGGGAAAATAACCTATAGTACTACCACCATTGTTTAAAAGACAGCTTTTAAAATAATGGAGCAATTAAGAAAGATTTTTCTTCCTTATTGCGAGTCTGTGTGATGTGTCTGAGAATTAGTGTTGTCTTTGTGAGGTGTGTGTTTGTGTGTATGTAGACAAAGATAAAGAATGGAAGGCAATTTGGGAAACTAAGATACAAACTAAGGGGCACCCTGTGAAAAGTTACTTCTCCCAGTTGACTCTTCCTAGCTGGGAAAGGCCCGCTGTGCACATCTCTTTCCAACATGTATTCAGTGATATCACTGGACATTTTTTCAAAATAACCTGAACAGATAAATGACAGTTCCCAGTTATATTTAAAAATAGATTAAAATCAACCATGGTGGGAGTATTTACACCACAAATATTGGCATACCCACCTAATCTGGGCTGCTTTGTTTGCAATTCTGATTTTTAAACACCATCATAACGCTGCTTCTTGTATGCTTTTCCCTTAGCAGGGGAAAGATCATATTTACTGGATAAATGTAAAGCCATTCTCTTGCATATTGTAATTCTGTCATTTTCCCCAACATTATGTAATATTTGATACCCCCAAACAACTTGGTAGCTGTGTTGTGGAAATAAATGAGGAAAAGTGTTATGGAAGGATGTGCAGCCTGCGATTACCAATATGAAAAGAACAAAGGATAATGCTTGTGTTGCATATTTATCCTGTAATATCACCTATGGTGTCAACTAAATGTAAATCTTATGGCATCAACAGATAGTCCTTTCCTCGTATAAGTCTCCCTCTAGCTGTCTTTGTCTGCTGTTTGCTTCAGGATACAGAAAGAAAGAGACACATATGTAAGAGCAATGTAGTGTTCTTCTGTTTCTGAGATAACTTGGTCATTGGAATAGAGCCAGTCATTCCTGCTGTTCACTATTCCCAACTCCTCCACCATCCCAGTTCATAATAGGATTGCATTTCTCTGCCCCCTTGCCATTAGGAAGAGGCATGGGATTCCTCATGTGACCAGATCTGGCTGATGACTTATGAACAGATATGACAGATTTTACTTATTTTTAGGGCACATCATTGTTCGGGTGAGACTCTCCAGAGATTTCCATCCTTCTGGCAATGGTCAAAGAGGTACAGGCTTTGTCATCCTGAGTCCTAGAAGGACTCTGAAGGGTAGCATTCCTCTGATGAGATGAGTGGACATGCAGGATGAGTGAGAAATAAACCTTTTTTTTAAAAAAATTACAAAAATATCAAGGTAGTTTGTTACTGCAGCATAATCTAGCCTATTCTAATGGATACTTTGCCTAGAATATTTACTGTATACTTGAACATACCGATTGACTACTACTTTCTCTGGGGAGTCCTGTTCAAGAGTAAAATGTTCAGCCCACAAAGGAAAAAGCATTTAGCAGAAATAACCTTGTGCTAGGTATAATTATGGCTCCTGCTTACTCATGCATGTTACTTCAAATTAGCTTTTATAGGAACTTGGTATTCTTTTCTGCAAAAAGTCTCTATAGTGTTTTAAAAGTTATAAATTTACAATATTTTTTACAGATGACTTGTATGTAATATATAATTTGTCTTTAGAAAGGAAAATATACAGAAGTAGCTTTGAGATAAATAACTGGCAAAGTACAGCATCAAACCCCCTCTCTTCAAGTAAAAGAGCAGAGGGATATTTTAGCTTCCAATTTCGCTCCCAATGCTCTGGCCATTCCATTTCCTAAAGGTAAATATGAGATAATGTAAAATAAGTGGAAATTCATAAGGAAATTAACAACTACATTCATAAGACAAAGGGAGTGGAGGGAAGATTGTCATACACAATAATTGAGGAAACATCTTTATATATTTATGGATTTTAAGTGAATATATAATCCCTTTGTTGCTTTAGATTATCTTAGGCTGTAAATTGGGAAATATATTGATAAAACTTTGGACATTTTTTCACTGTAACCTGAGAAAATATATGACAATTCCCATTTATATATAAAAATATTTGGATTTGGAGACTTTTCCAGAAGTCAAAATATGTAATCGTCTGCAGCTCTGCTGAAGACACAAAAGAACAAAACTGTTCTGATTGCATTTCAAAGAAATGAGGGCTTAGAGTTTTCAGCAAGCACAGCAAATCAAAAAACTGAATTATTTTCCAAATGCTTTATAAATATTCAAACCACTTTAGTTGTCTTAAAATTAAGCAACTAATAGCTGATATGAGAGACATCATGTAAGGTTTTTTTCTTTACTAGTTGTTTTGTCAGTCTCAAAATATGTAGCTTTTAAAACCACAGGGTAATAATGGTACAAATCCCGTAGAGCAAGGATTCTTAACAAGGGGTCCGTGAGCATGAATTGAAATTTTCAAAAACCATTATTCTTGTAGGGACATGTTGGTGTGGGTGTGATATATTTATTAAATAATACACAGTATAGTGTGGACTTAGTAAGGGGTCTGTGGTTTTCACCTGATGGGCAAAGGGATCCATGGAACAAAAAAAGGTTAAGATACCCTGCCTAGAGTAGGAAAGGTAAACAGAGTATCTATAAGGGTAAAATAATTTATATCCCTTGGCTATGAGTTTCACATTTTAGGAAAATTTAATTTAAAAAAATGGTGAATCATTAAATCATAAGAGCTACTGTTCCTTTTACTCCCCTGATTTCAGAGAGTTCCCAGGAGATGACATATTTTTGTGTGAAAAAATTACTGTGAATAATATAAAGGGCAACAATTATTTTTGCCTAGTGTAACGAAATCAATGTGCTTGATAGAACTACATACATGTCTACATGTACACATGCAGATATGTATGTGTGTATATATTAATGTATATTGATGTATATTATACATAAAATGCTTACTATAGAAATGCATATTTTATAAATGTGGAGTGTTTGTGTGTGTGTGTGTATGTGTCTGTATGTGTGTGTGAATAATTGACCCCTACAATTACCCTATTGCCTATATGGGGCAAAGATTTTTTTTAGGGTATACACTTATTTTATATGAATATTGATATCCCCATTTTATATGAAAGAATACTGAGCCAAAGAAATATTTGCCTATCATCAAACAGTGAAGTAAGTGGAATCATGCAGAGTTTATTTCAAATCTTATTCTCCAATTCTAATGCATCTTCCACTATGTTCTACTGAGAGCCATGAACAATTTTTACTTGCATATGATTCCATGGCATCTGAATAGAATAGTAAATGATTGTGTAGTCCATGCCCCCCATAGGAATGGCAATATGCTCTTGTATTTAACCAGATATGGTTTCCACACTGCTCATGAAAATGGGAAGATTCAAAGAGGACTGAATTCCTACCTGGATGATATCTCTGTAGTTCCTTTTTACCAAGACATGGAATGGAAAAACATGCACGTTGCACATAAATTATTGCTAAGTTAATGGGACAGCAAGTGAAAGAATTAGAAAGAGAAAGGTACACATCTCTAAATAACTGTAATGACATATGACCACCACCTCACACCTAGATACACAGGTCATTACTACTGAAAGGGAATGTAGATGTCATTTAGTCCAGTCCAAAGGAAACCAAATAATATTTTCATTGAAACGGTTGAATTCTATAATCAAATATTCGGAAGAATGCCTGCATAATTTACCTACCTCTTACCCCTTGGAGATTCTTATTGAAAACTAGACCATCAAATGTTTGGGAAAATAATCTGAACAATAGAAAAAATAAAAAGCAGGTTAAGTTAGCAGTTTGCAAATTTTTTATCTTTTTATTTTTTAATAGAAAACTTATTAAGTTCTATGTAAATCAGTTGTAAAATGCTGTTCTAGTCCAATCCTCTTATTTTACAGGTGAGGCTGATCATCAGAGACACTGTAAAATAGCACTTACAAGGCAAAATATCCACTTACACTATAAACTAAATTCCTAATTTATAATCCATGTGATTTACTGGACATATAACCTAATACTGAAACATGAGATCAGGTAATTCTCAATTTTAACACAATTTAGAATAGATTTAGAGAACTTGTGCTTTCACTTTCAGATGACTAGGTTGTGTACTATAAGGTTTTATTGGATATACAAATTAAACAGTAACTTGGTAAAAGTATTTTCATTGATAAAGATGCTTCTACACACTGTTTTTCTTCATTAAAGTCATTAATAGAACATTATAAGCTACCCAAAACCAAAAAGTCATTAGACATTTTATAGCAAGTTCTATTTTCATTAGTTTTTAGCAGACAAGGTTAGTATATTTAATTTTTAAAATGAATTAATTTCAGGTATTTTATTTACATTTAGTTTATTATACACTGAAAAATAGTGAAAACAGGCAGGGGGCAAACAGGCTTTTTTGAAGGAAAATTCTGCCAAATGGTTCTGGTTCAAATCCACTGTCTATGAGAAAAGAAACAGAAGATACTAACTACTAAAATTAAGCATTCTGCCCACAGGAAAACAGTTTAGAAAGTAGAATGCAAGTATTTTGTATGTTTCAATTACAAAAGGAATGTATTCTAGTGGTTTAAAAAATCATAACTAACAACAGTAGAGAGTTTTAAACAGGAATAACTCAATCACCTTTAAATTGTCAAAACTCTAGTGTGGCTGGAGTTTGGAGAATGGACTGGAGGAAGGCACGAGAAGAGGAAAAGCTAGTTAAGAAACTATTGCTGTAGTTCAAGCAATAGGTGATGGCTTGGAGTAGTCAGGTGGTGGTAACAGAAACATGGACAGATTGCACATGAATGTTTTGAAAGCAGAACTGGCATAGATAAATTAACTATGAGGGTCTAGGGAAATGGAAAAGTCGTGAATTATTCCAAGAGTTTTAACTTTAGAAATGGCTAGATGGTGGTACCATTTATTTGAAATATTGGAAATACTGGGAATAATTACATTGTGTAGGGTGCAAATGGATATGGATGGGTCTGGTTTTCAGCAAGCAAATTTGGAAATATCTCTGACACATGCAAATCAGCAAGCTGAATATATAGATTTGGAGCTCAGAAGAGAAGTCTGGTTAAGAAATATAAATCTGTGAGTCACCAGCATGCGAATGATTTTGAAAGTCATGGAAATGAATAAGATCACCTAGGCAGAAGTATAGTAAGAAAAGAAAAGGCTCACCAGGATTGAGCTTAGAGGAACTTCAACATGAATAATCATGTGGGGAAGAAGACAGAAAAGAAAACTGAGAAGCAAAGTGGTAGGAAAAAAAGATATATATTTATATAAGAGAGTATGCTGTCCCTGAATGAGAGGAAAGTATTTCAAGGAGAAAATGGCCATCTATGTGGTTCATTGCTGAAAATCACTAAGATGATGTCAGAAAAACATCTTTTGGGTTTATCCATGTATAGGTCATTGGTGATCTTAAGAGTTTCAGTTGAAATATTGGATTGGAAGCTAAAATAAAAGTAAGTTAAGAGATAAAGAGAAATAAAGTAGAAACAATGCATATATGAAGGGATGTGGGGCAAGGTTTTTTTTGGTTTTTGTTTTGTTTTGTTTTTATAACCAGGAAATATATTAAAGCAAGTCTTTATAATGAAAAGCATAATATAGAATGAGATGTACAGGGATCAATGTTGTAGAAGAGAGAGAGGATATCGGGGGAAGAAAAGTCTTTCAATAAGTGAGAAGGAATGACCTTCAGATAAGAAACACATAGATCTGTGTTTCCACTTGTTAAATTGGTATTATTAGTTGCCCCTCTTCCACTCTCAGGACACAGGTGGAGAGGTTGGCCTCCTCTGCTATACAGAGTTAGAAAATGGATAAAAATATTGGTAAGATCGCAGATTCTGTGGTGGAAAAATGAGATTGTACAAATCATATGGTGCATAACAGAAGCTGAATTTGAATTCCAGTGACTAAGGATCTCCTCTTCATAATTTCTTGCCCTGGGGAGACCCTTGAGCTCTATATATTCACAGTTTGAAAACCAGTACAATCATGCAAAATGCAGTCAACTAAAATCCATTGGTTATGATGACCCTAGAAAGATTATCACTATTCTATACTCCCTGGACCTGGTAAAGTTCAGGATATTGTGGCATGAAAAGCCAGATGTTTCTAGAAAAATAGATATTCAAATGTTTCTGTTGTTTTCTAGTCTTCCTGGAAGTAGTCATCAATGCTGATCAAATCTATACTCTGAAGCTAGAATCTATTGCACCAGAATACTCTTTCACAGTGGTTCTTGCTATTGAGTCATCATTTGTCCTTGAATTCTATAGTCACAGCATAAATGTAACCCATTGTAGCTCCTGTCAGCATGTCCCTATTGATCTATAGACAGTGTAGAGAGAATCTTTGCTATATTCATGTCAAGGTATTGTCAAGGCTTCCTTACATATTATATAGGAATACAATTTTATTAATGGCTTCTACTTTAATTTTTGTAATATGTAGTGATAGAGGTATACTGAATAGAGCTTTTCTAAATCCATTATAAATAGTAAATATGATTCATGATATATACCATTGAACGGCTCCATGATGAATTCTATCTCTCCACAAAGCATTCCCTCAACATGTCATCTGAAAGATCTCCAAATTACGATGTTGAGGCTGATGATACTAGCAGTAATGTCTTTTTCAGACTATTGTTTTTATTCATGTTTTAATCTCTAGACCACAACTGAGGACTTGAAAAAGTAGGATTTCAAATTTGCCAAAAGTTTATCATTTTTCCACTTAAGGTAGAAAGGAAAGGAAATACAAAAGGGAAAAAAAATAGGACAGCTTGATAACATGTTTTTTTTTCATTTATCTATTGCTATAAAACAAAACCACCACAGAACTTAGAAACTTAAAACAATTTAATTTATTATCTCACATAGCTCTCTGGGTTGACTGGGCTCATTCTGGTGGTTCTCACTTTCGTATCTGATACAGTAGCAGTCAAAGAGCAGCCATGCCTGGAATTATCTGAAGGCTTGACTGGGCAGCACATTTCAAGATAGCTCATTCACATGGTGTATTAGTCAGCCAAAGGGGTGCCTTTGGAAATATACCAATAATTGGTTGGTCTTTTTAAAGGGTATTTATTTGAGGTAGAAGCTTACAATTACCAGGCCACAAAGCATAAGTTTCTTCCCTCACCAAAGTCCACGTGTTGGAGCAAGACAGCTGCCAGCGTTTGCCAGGGTTCAGGCTTTTTGGGTTCCTCTCTTCCCAGGGTTGCAGCTGTAGACTATCAGGCGAATGGCTCACTTATCTTCTCCTGGGGCATCCTCTCCAACATCCAAACTCCAACATCAAAACTGCTTCTCAAATCTGCTTCTCAAATCTGCTCCCTCTGTCTTCTTCCTTGCCTTTCATACTTGAGACCATACCCACTGAGGGGAGGGGCTCAACGCCCTACTGACGTGGCCCTAATCATAACCTAATCATGCCCAGATGAACAGATCAGTTTACAAGCATGATTCAATTTATATTTTTGGAATTCATAATTACATAAAACTGTCAAACCATTACACATGGTGTACCAGTTATCAGTTTATTGATTCTCAGCTTTAAATTCTCCCTTTTGCCTGCTCTGCATAATTGGATCTGGGCCCCTAACGTATTTTTGTTTGTTTGCCCAGCTTGCACTGAAGCTTTGTCAGCAGAAGTCACTGGAGAGACATTAGTAGGTGGAAAGGGTTTTGTTTCCTGGTTCCAGTGTGGTCACTCAACCAGCTTCTGCAATGGGTGTAGCTTCTGTTGCATATGGTTCCTGCGGGACAGGCAGCTTCCCCAGCAGGTGGATCTTTCAGTGGACAGTCATCGCCAATGCCCAGTAGCAGCAACTTCCACCAGCACAAATCTTGGGCAGTTTTGTAGTGGAGCACCTTTGTTGAGACACTTTCCTGTGAATGGCTTTCCTTAACTTCCTGGAGGGCAGATTTCTGTCAAGTTCCAGAACTTCTCTGTCACTCAGGGGCTGTGCCCTCTCCACTAAGGTCTGGATCTCAGCCAAGACCAGCAGCAGAGGAAGAGCTCTACCATCAGCACTCTATCTCAAATCTAGGGGAAATAATTTTTATGTATTCTATTTTAAAATAGTACCCCATCTGTTATATTGCATGTTATATCAGCTAATTCCTGAAGTATGAATGCATCATAAAACCTGATCTGCCCTCAGTGAGCTTTCATTGCTGTTGGAAAGGTAAAATTCTTGCATAATTAGAGGTAAAAAACAAAGTATATGACAGAGCATAAAATGGAATATAATAAAGTGCCAAAATACATCTAATTGGGACAAGGCCAAGAACAGATCCCAGGAGTCCCAGTTTGCAGCACAGTCTTTGATTTACCAAACACAAACAAACAATAATACAGTATCTAACTGAAAATCAAAGGTCTGGTAGTTGAAATATTTCAGAATGGGAATCCGTTATATTTGCAGTTCACAAGTATGCCAAGAAACCCCAAAACAAATTATTTCTGTAAAAACATTGATTTTATTTCCTTTGTTATAAATTGTGCCATAATTTCAAACAACAAATGAAAGAACTGGTGTGATTAGAATCTTCTCTTGTATATAACTGGCAAGCAAACCATGTACTTTCTTATTTTTATTTAATAACTTTTGTGTGGAGGGCTGACTTTTAATAGACAGCAATGAGGGAGCTGTCTGCTACTTAGGAAACTCCCTCGCAGAAGCAAGTCCTCTGTGAATGGGTTAGCACCAGCTTCCCTGTGAACATGTAGTCCCGTTCCTGCTGCACCCCACTTC
>PVKH010036734.1:0-11552 GCA_004027955.1 Chaetophractus vellerosus | reverse complement strand
TGATGGGTTTAGAAGTTGAAACTTGATCAGAAACAAAATTTGAAAGAAAATAAAATTAAACCGTGCAATTGAATGTTGCACAAAAGCAGGTCAAGGCATACAGCCAGATTTCCCAAGCTCATTGTTTCTTTGCGTGACGTTGCTTAGATATCAGCTCATCAACAGACTGAATCATTATGACTGCCACAAGAAGAAAGAGACCTTGAGAGAAAACGAAATGAGTGTGAATGACAGCTTTTAAAAAGGGGGAACTGCAATTCAGGGTAAGTTCCTTTTCAACAAATCTTTTTGTTTCAGACATAAATTGTTTTGTAGATTTTCCTCCCTGCACTCCCCAAGGATTTTTTTTATCAGATTTTATCAGGTACAGGCCCCTTGAATAGGTAAGATGTATTACCTCAGCAATCGTCTGAGAAAAGCATGCACGAAATCTTGCCAAAATAAAGATCATCAGTCATTTCCCTACGCTATTTGAGGAGACAAGAAATCTTCCTAGCTTTGAAGAATATTTATTCTCTGCTCTACAGATCAGGAAAATGGGAGGAGGGATATTGAGATGATTTGAGAACATTATAGAGTGTAGATTTCCATCACGGAGGCTATTACAAGCGTATATCTTGGTTGGTATGATTTCTAGAGTCCACACTGAAAGAAAGCAGTGTTAAATAAAACATTTATAATTTAATTTATAAGTGTATATCGTGGAAATGGCCTCACTGAGATATAGACTGATGTTTTCCCAATAAATTTCTCTTCTGGAAGGTCTGAAAATTAGATCTGCAAATTCAGAACCAATGAGAATCTTCTCACATATTAAATTACTTGTTAAGCATGTGTACATGTGCATGAACATACTATGGTAGGGTAGAGGGAAAGAATTGGCATAAAGTGAGAACATTCTACATTTATGATCCCATTTAATCAAACAACCCTGTGAGGTAGACACTGTAATTGCCACTATACACATGAGAGGACCAAGACTAACAGAAGGTGAGAAACTCAATTCTTTCTGCTTCTGAAGGCCAGGCCAACTATATCACAGTTTCTTTTCTTCATTTAGCACATGGTAGGGGTATTGATAATGGTCTGATGTATTTAAAGGCACTCTTATATTTGCTTTTGCTGTGTTTTTACTTCCTGCCATTCAGTGGTTTACACTGTTGACAAGGCAAAGGAGTGAGCAGAGGAAAAATACTTGGGGTTTCCACTCTCCCTTGGTAGTCCTATTCCAATATGTCTATCCTTCCTTGATTGATAAGTTTTTTATTACTATATATATCTCAGATTCTAAACCCTAAATCACATGGAAAGGAGACTTAATCATAGCAGGTGTGATCCCTTCAGTTCATATTTTATCAGGTAAGCAACAGGGCTAGGTTTAATTGTTTATTTAAAGCACAATGCTGTAAAACTGCAAATTGAAATGGGTAAGAAATGGAGAACGATATAAAAGGTACACCATATTGCCACTAAAAAACATATTTTTAGGAATATTTAATGAACTGGGAAAATACACAATCACACTTTTGTAAAATCACATGATTTTACACAAGGAAAAAAAAGGGAAATTTAATCTAATGCCAATGGTAGTTCTGAATAGTGAGATTATGGGTGATTTTGTTTTCATTTTCAATTTTAAAATTTTTCCAGATTTTCCAAAGTGGCATGTATTACTTTTTAGAATCAGAAGAGGCAATAGATATTCTTTAAAATTATCAAGAAATAGCTGTTGTTAGACAACATATGACTCTATAACCACTTGTTTCAAACATAGACTGAAGCAGAAAGACAAAGGCCTCTGAATTACTCCTTCCTGAAATGAGGGGTGAGGATGGCGCAAGGTGCAAAAAAAAACAGACGGTCTGGTGAAGTCCAGTTGCTTGGCAGCATGTGAGAAAACGTCCAACATTTATTTATTTATATTTACCTATTTCCTTGCTTACTTATTTAGTTGGCTACACCCCCCAGATTGATTGGGAAAAAAAGCCACAAAATTTTATCCTAATCTTTGTTGTTCCCTGGAAGTACAGGATAAAGAATGGGAGAAAATTGGAAAAGACAACAAAAGCTCCGGAAACTTCCACAGATTCCTTGCATTCGAGTTCCTCTCTCTGCCTCTGACACTTCGTTACTCAAGGTACAGCATGTATGTACAGATGAAGGGACCATGTCTGTCTCTCCTTCAAGACTTGAGGACTTACCCACCATCAGGGAGAACAGCTGGCCCAGCCCAGATCCTGGGTGCGTGTTGAAAGCGGGTGTGCATGCATGAAAGAGAGAGTGGCGTGGTCCACTCCTTCACCTGTCTGGCTTCAGGAGCTCTGGCACGTGGTTGCCGCTTCCTTGCTTTGTTGTTGACCATCAGTGATGGGAAACTCCACGATTGGCCACACTGTGGTTTCCCTAGTGGAGAGCTATGTTTGATTTTTAGCAGCTTTCAGGCACATTTAGTTAAATTTGTAAAATTTGTAAAGTTTGGGAAAATTTCAGTTCCCTAAAAAAAAGAGAGAGAGAAAGAAAAAAAACCAAGAAGAAAAAAAATCAACCATCTTAAGATTGTTATCCCTCACTTCTCAGACAGGAAGTTGAGAATTTTACTAAGGCAAAGAAATAAGCACTTTCCCCTCGTAAAACAAAACGATCACTTTTAAGGTTTTATCTTGTATAATTGTGCTTTGTGTCTTTGATCTTGAAGATAGGTTGCAATTTTCATGCTCTGTTGTTCTCAATCATTTGAAAAGGCTTAATCAGTTATTCAGTAATGGAACCCATTCTCTTCTCCAAGTACATCACCTTTTAAAACATCTAATTCAGAAACCATAAAATATCTAGAATCATGTGCTGCTTAGTTTTGCTAATTCAGTCTGTATATATTTTTCATAATGAAGTTTAAGGTCTTTAGACCCTCGGAAAAAATCCTGACTCAGATTTCAGCCCCGTACAAAATTTCTGACAAGTCAAAGTTATATAATCATTTTAAGGTTAGTTTTTTATTAGGTGTCTTTTCGTGGTTTTGAAAATTCTATCATGGTTTAGAATGTTTTGACCAAGAGTGCTCTTACTTTATCTTGCCCCTATTTCTGATTCCCCATTTGTAAAATGAGCACAATCATGGCCCATCTCACAGGACCAGGTGTGAGACTGGAGAATGCAGAATGTATGCAGAATGCTTAGCATAGCATACAATAGGCACTTAAGATTTACTAGGTAAATAATAGTAATTTTAGTCCAGGCCCTTCTTGATCTTCACCTGCCCCCTGACGCCATCCCCCATGGCAAGAGCCTTATAGATGCTCTCCCTGCCCTGTTCTTTCTTCCCACAAACCCATACTCCAGAGCAGGGCCAGAGTGGCCTTTCTAAAAGGGAAATCTGTATCAACTCAAAGTAGGATTTATCAACCTTGGCGCTGTTAACATTTTAGGCTGGGTAATTCTTTTCTGCAAGGAATCAGGGGCAATCCTGAATGTTACAGAATGTTTAGCCGCGTCCTGACCTCTACCTGAGAGATGTCAGTAGAAACCCTCCCCTCCTCCTACCACTTGTGCCAACCAAAATTTTTCCAAACATTGCCAAATGGCCCTTGGGGGACAAAATCACCCCCATTGGGAACCACTGCCTTAAATAAAGAACTTCAATGAATGGCTCCTCTTGTAAGAGGTAATCTTTAAACTCTTAATATGACCAAAAAAAAAAGGCCTCCGTGATCTTCCCCTGCCTAATTCTACAGTTTTTTGCTCTGGATGATTTTTTTTTAAATGTTTGCTTCCCAACATATAAGAGAATTTGTACTAGTTTTCTGTATATAATGCTCCCTTTTTCTTCTAGTCCGCTTTTAGTGTGCATGTATCAGAAATAAATCTGTTGGTCTGGAGGTGGGGCCTAAAAATTTGCATCGCTAACAAGCTCCCTGGGGTCCTTGATGCGATGAGTCTGGGACCACCCTTTGAAAATGAGTATTCTAGGCGCCTTAGGGGATTCCTCCCCACCTCTAGACTCAGAGGTGGCAGTCATCTCATTTAGGAAGACTTCCTTGACAGCTACTGGCAAAGTATCTTTTTCTCCTCTGTTTTCTCAGCACCTTTTTTACTAACGGTGTTAAATACTCATCACATCACCCATCAATCCATCTATGTCCCCTCTTTGCTGAGAATTCTCAGGGCAACAGACTCTTTTACCCGTCTTTGCATCCAGAGACCTGACATACTTCGGGCCCTGCGTCGATTCTCACAACCCATCTCCCTCAGCAAGGATTCTACTAGGTCTATAAAATAACAAGATCTTTGAAATCTTTGGATCTCCCTCATCCTTGACTTCTCTACCTTGAATCTTTTACTTACCATTATCACCATCACACGCCGATGGACTATTGTTAAAGGAAGCTAGTAGAGGAAACTGCCCAATTGTTTTGCAATTATTGTGCATTGAAATATGTGTATTTGTATTGACTATAAATGTATTGACTATAAAAAGAGAGGTATCTTCTTTCCGTGGAAGTCGAGTTTAAATTCATCACACTTGAATCCTATAGAACTGTACTCACCCAAATCAACTGCTCTGCTCTGACAGGACCTAACCGGAGGGCAGCAGAGCTACTTTTACAGCATCATGAGGATTTACAACCCTAGCCCCCAGTGGGAGGCCCTGCAGGCCCGCTATTTTCACAGCCTTCAGCAGCAGAACCTGCTCGGTGAGTTTAATTACCTGCCCTGAGCCAGGAACCCAGTGCTGCAGCCAGAAGCCAGGTACCCAGAGAAATAATTCAAGCAGAATGGCCTCTACCAGTGGACTGTTTTATCAACATGGTCGGCTGGCCAAGTTAAAAAATAATTATCTCTGATGATATAGAGCAAGGTTTTATGGGTAAATTATGAAGAAGGTTGAAAGAAATGGGAATATGGATTGTTACACAATGGCACCAATTCTCTGAGATTGAGACATTTGATCTGGTGGAAATGACTCTGGGTATAGGAAGCCAGGCTGGGCTCAAACCACAACTTAGCCCTCCTTGCTGGTTGTGCAAACGCAGAAGCTTGGTCTGCTCACAACAAAAATAGATTTTTTTTTTTTTAGAATTTACCATGCGCCAGACTGTGCTAGAAGCTCTACATATAGTATCTCATTTTCCCCTACTTTGCAATTGTGGGAAACTACAGCCCAGGCAGGTTATGTAACTTGATCAAGTGAATGTCAGGGTCAGGATTTGACTCCCAACACCACGCATGTTCACCCACCTTCTCCTCTTCTACACCCTCACCGGATTTTATGACGCTCAAATGAAATAACAGTTGCAAAAGGCCTTCATAGACTGTAAGCACCAGTCTACTGAAAGGCACGGTTGCTGTTAAATCCCTCTTCTAGGAAATATTTTGGACCCCAGCTGCCTCTGTGATGCTCTTCTTTGAAGTCCATAACACTTCTTGTTGAAAACCACCCATCTGACATCAGCACGTGCTACCTTATACTCTCGTTCCTGAAGGGACACAGAAGGAAGACTTGGTTTTTACTGATGTCTTCATAAAAACAATAATATTTACCTTTTATGGAAGGCATCCTCCCTCCCAGGCATTGTTCTGTGCCCTTTTACATGTATTACTTGATGTAAACTCAGACACTTCTAGGGTGCATGCTTTTCTAACCTACATTATACAGAAGAGAAAATTGAGCTACCGGTAAGGGAAACGACTTGTCCAGGATCACACAACTAGTCAGTAGCAGAGCCAGGATTCCATCTGGTCCCCAGGATTGTCTGAAATGTTACAGGAGCTTCATCTAGTAGCTTTGTTTGTGGAGTAAAAGTGCACAGAAACCAATGAGTCCAGTAGCTGGGGTATTCGACATTTACTGCGCATAAAACCCACCTGTGCTTCTTATTAAAATGCAGATTCCTAGACCTAATCCTCTAAGTTTCTGATTCAGAAGGTCTTTGGAATAGAGCTGGGTATATGCATTTTTAACAAACATTTTCTAAAAGCACTTGGCCTCAGTCAGGTGATTCTGCAGTAGGTTAAGTGGAGGTGGCCTGCAGACTACACTTTGGGAAACACAGAGAGAGAGATCTATATCTATATTTTGAACATGGGACTCTATTTTATTTTCTTACAAAATATAAATCTCTATAGAAGGTATTTTTTAAAGCTGTGATGAAATAATACAACTAATCTAAAAAATGAAAACAAAATTCAAATACCCATGATTTGGGGAACACAACAACAAAGTCACCTGACTGGTTTTTCACTGGTTTTTCTACCAACAGCTAGCCAGGTGTTTTTAGCAAGTGGGCTTTAAATATTTAACCTTAAATCCCCTGGAGTGTTTCTATTAGTCAAATATAAAACCAGGACTCATGGTTACTGAGAATAGAGCTGGCTTGCTCAAGAGTTTTCAGCATCTTTCCCCCAACACACACATGCATCCAGTGAGGGCAAATTGGCTGAAAAATCTTTACATAGAATTTTCCTTAGAACCCCTCCCTGGCTGCAAGGCCCTACTCATTTTTTTCCAGCTTCCTTTTTGGTGGCCCTGCCTGAACCTCAGTGCTGGGGCACAGAATGTTTGAAAAAGATAGATAGATAGATAGATAGATAGATAGATAGATAGATAGATAGATAGATAGACAGACAGACAGACAAAGATGGGATAAGATAACACATATATATATACTTCTTTGAAGAAAGTTTTGATATTGAAGATTAGCCATTCATGCATATTCTTCAAGGCTCAAGCCCCTTTCCAAATGATTGGGCCTGTTAGTCAATGACTAAGGATTTGTTGACTTCTTGAATGAGAAATACCAGGGGAAAGATGCAAAGATCATACACTCTAGGCATCCTAAGGGCCATTGTTATGCTTTATCCACCCTGGAAGAGTAGAAGACATTTTTGGACCTGTGAATATCTGCAGTTTTGTTTGCTTATCTGCTTTGTAAAATAGTTGGCTGTGAAGTTTCCCTCATTTCTTTACCCTAGGCTATATTACTCAACAGGAAGCCTTGGCTCATGCTGCTGTACTGAGAAAGTCTGCCAAAAAAGCCTCAGCCAAGGCAACATCTCAAAGAACCATCCCTTGGAAGGCTTCGGCCATGACAAGAAAACGGCCATCCCCACTACCTCTCCCTGCGCTTTCTCTTCGGCTCAGGGCCCAAAGTTCCGAGCTCTGATCACCCAAGAAACATCACTGTGCATGAGCCCTGAACCTGGCAGGTTGTCCATGCCAAAAGGCTTATAATGGGTGCTTAGTGCATATTTGTTGGATGAAAATGAATAAAAGTGTAACTTCTAATTCAGACCCCGGACTTAGAAATAATCTCCCTCCCATTGACAGGGATTTTACCAGCAAGAACAGGTTGAGAGGGTTAAGAGCACAGAGCTGAACAATAAAACTTTTTTCGCATAGAGTCAAGAGAATAAAATGACTTAAATCTTTCAACAGAAAAGCTTCCTTTGAATTAGAACCTCCCATAGAAATCCCAAGAACAGTGAAAAGGAAAAAGTGGCAAGAGGGTACCAGGACCTCTGTCATTTACTGGCCATTCCCTGCCAGCTATAAACTGTGATTATTGAACCTTAAACTCTGCAAACCAACAAGGAGTGACACTGAGCCCAGAGTTTCCGGAGCCACATCATCTCAGCAGCAATTGGATTGAGTATTTCCATGTCCTCTTTCCCTCCTCTTCCCCATCAAGCACTAGCATTAAACTTGGCCCCAAAGCTTCAGGTTCTCACCTGACTCAATCACTTTGTGTCATCTTGAAGTTTGGGCTTAACAGCCTGCCCTAGCTTGGTTGATTCTGCAATGTTGTAATTGACCTTGACAGATTAAGAGAATTCATACACCCACCTTCCCCTGGCAACCAAGAAATACTCTCAGTACAACAGAGAAATAGCCCCAAAGAATCATCTCAAATCTTACCTTTTCATGGGCTAAATGGTTTTAAGCAAGGATGGAAGACCACAATAATAAAAAATGAGATAATGGTGAGTCAAATCATCATATACATGAAACAGTATTATATGATATTAATATATTAGTATATATAATATAATATACTTAATAGTTCTTTTCACCACCAGTGATTTTTTTTGGTGTTTAAAATTAAACACCATAAATTTATGCTCACATAAAGTCCAAATTTTAAAAATGCCTTTTCTTCATCTTCTTTTTAAATGCGCTATCCCTTCCCCCTTTCAATTCAGCCAATGGATTTGTCATTTTCATGAAATGAGTAGTTGAGATGAAATATACATGTTCTGGGCAAGGAATATGCTAGCATTGATCTGAAAGGAAGATGTTGCAATAGCACCAGAAAAAGAATCTCATCATTACTATCTTCTCTCTGCAACTAGTAACATAAGAGATATGGAAATCATCTTGAGATTCTGACAGCCCTCAATACTGGTTCTGATACCCATCTGATTTATCTTTGAAGGGATATGGGACATGTTTGGCTGAGTAGTCAGACAAGAAGACTCACTGGGCTCATTCATAATGATAAAGAATTGTCTTCACCTCTGCAAATCCTGGCCCTGACTCATGTATTCTAAGAAGCTTTATACTTCTAAGTTAATAATTGTTAGCTAGGCTTAAAAGAAGAAAAAAAAATCAAACTGGGGTGAGTTCTACTGGGCACCTGTGGTTTGAAACTTTATGTACCCCAGAATATCCTGTTCTTAAAGCTAATGGTTCCTGTGGGTGTAAACCTATTGTAAGTAGGACTGTTTGATAAAGTTACTTCAGTTATGACATGGCCCAGGGTGGAATCCTCTTACTTATAAGAAAATGAAATTCAGACAAAGAGAGAGAAAGTCACAGAAGCAAGAAACTGAAAGCAACTAAACCCTGAAAGAGAAGAGAGAGACCAGCAGATGCTGCCATGTGCCTTCCCATATGACAGAGGAGTCCAGGATGGTTGGCAGCCAGTCTTCAGGAAGAAAGTGTCATCTCAATAATGCCTTGATTTGAACAATTCCCATTGTTAAGCCAACCCATTTCAAGGTATCAGCTTTCAGCAACTTAGCAAACTAAAACAGCACCAGTCTTAAGGGCTAGAGGTATATCGTAGATCTCCCTTGACTTGTACTAAGCTTCCTTTTGTTTCCACCGTGGCACTTTTATCCTTCTGAACTTCTTGCATGCTCTTTTGTCTTAGACAATTTTTTTCATGGGCATAGATATTTGCTGCGTAAGCCTCAGCAAGTGATGCAGAATATCAAGGAGGCCATTTATGATTCTGAGCCACATCCTTACATGAAAAATTTCAGAGGCACCTTGTTCCAGATGGAGGCTTTTAAGGGCTCATTGGCAGTTGAATGTCATAGGCCCTTGCGAAGGACACAGATCCAGATTGGTGCAAAAGTTTTCACTTGTTTGCTGTCTTCCCGCTTGTGAGAAAGATACGCCCTTCCTCCACCTTCAGCCCTGCACCCAAAGCTTATGAGGTATGTAATTGGTTACAGTGCAGGGAAAAAGGTTTTAACCTGGGAAGACAGTGCAAAGATGATGAGAGGTGAACCCATAACTTTTTAGAGATTTTCTACTTTGACCTGTTTGAGACTACAGAGACTGCTCTCAAAATGTCAAGGGACATAATCAGAAAATGATTCTCTTTGGTACACACAGTCTCAAACCACCACACTCCAGAGAGTAACGACCATTTCACCTGAAATTCCTAGTGCCTAGCATAGGGCCTAGCCCATGGTAGGCAAATTTACAAAGATTTGCAAGTCAGAATTGCCTCTGACTTTGTAGCATTATTCTAGGGTGCTGGGAAACCACAGCTGCTGACATGAAATAGCCCAAGTAGCCGCAGTACATCCAAAGTTGGGTGTTGAGAGCAGTCCACCCCAAGCGCAAGCAACTGGGGTGCATCATCCATAAAGAATTTTAAAACAATAATAAAACTGACCAAAAGCTGGTCTGCTTTTTATAGTTACCATGAGCCAGAAATTCTAAATAATGTCAGTGAGAACATCTCCCTCCCCCCCCCAAAATTTGTTGGTCTATGTTCTAAACAATTGTTGAGTTTACTGATGAATTTTTAAAATTTATACATAAACTTCAAATAAGCGCATTTTTTACTGTTTGTCCTTTAATAGCCATTGTATTCTACATAGAAGGTAATTCAGAGAAGTCTGTGTTACACAGTTGGCTTCTAACACACAGAATCAGCTCACATATCTGCAACCACTATGGGACCACATCTTCTTGCATTTAAGTAGCAAATTTGAAACGAACAGTGATCACACTATGATAATAAAGATGAAGAAACAGAACTTGAATTACTTCAATTCCGTTATTCTATGTGACCACATAGCGTTTTCTTTTCCTAAAACAACTTTATTGAACTATAATTCACATGCCATGAAATGCATTCATTTAAATGAGTCTTGACAAATGCATACATTCATGCAACCACCATGGATACAGCATATTTCCATTATTCCCAGAGTTCACTTGTGTCTTTTAGCAGCTTATTTCCTCCCCCTAACTCTGGCTCCTGGTAATCCCTGATGTCCTTTCTTTTTTTTTTTTTTTCAATTTTTTTAAAATTTTAATTTTTTTAAGGATACATCAATTTACAGAAATGTTACACAGAAATTTTAGGAGTACCCATATGCCCCACCTCCCACACCTCCCACAACCTCCCACATATACATTCTTCACCAGTGTGACACATCACCTGTAATAGATATTCACATTTTGGGGCTTTGCCACCATGCATGGACCACAGTTCTGATGTCTTTTCTATGACTGTAGTTTTGTCCTTTCTAGAATTTTATGTGATTGGAATAATAAAATATGTAGTTTTTTGTGTCTGGCTTCTCTCAGCTAGCATGATGCTATCAAGGTTCATCTATCTGGAAAATATTAGTAGTTCGTTCTTTTTATTGCTATGCAGCATCCTATTGTATTAATTATTAATATACCATAATATGTTTATCCACTCACCAGTTAAAAAATATCTGGATTACTTCTAGCTTTTGAATTTTATATAATTTTTAAAAATTATAAATATTTGCTTATACATCTGTTTTGTGTGAACATGTTTTTATTTATCTTGAGTAGATACCCAGAAGTATGATTGCTAGGTCATATGGTAGATTCATGTTTAACTTTATAAGAGACTGCAATAATATCTTCCAAAGTGGCTGCAACATTTTGCATTTTCACTAGCAGTATCTAAGTGTGCTAGTTGTTCCACATGCTCACCAACACTTGGCATTGCCAGGATTTTAAATTTTCCCTATACTAGAGGCTATGGCTGCTGAACAGAAGAGAACATGGATGTGAGGAAGATATTACCACTATTAGTTATAGTCAGTTTTTTAAATGGTAATTCTTATAGATCTTAGAAAGGGAGTCACAATAGACATGGGAGTAGTGATGGCAATCATCTTGGAAATTTAATAGAAGAAATTTCAAAGTGTAAAGCAGACCCTGATAAGGAAACTCTCCAAGGGTTGCAGTGGGTGAAGAGGAAGACGCAGCAGCAAGCCCTGCAGGATGGACCATCCCGACACAGATCTATGATATGGGTTCAGTGTGTCTCAGTCAT